>JAAGVU020000025.1:602123-633306 GCA_011763525.2 Mormyrus iriodes
CCCCGGGGAAGACCCAGGACACGCTGGAGGGACTATGTCTCTCGGCTGGCCTGGGAACGCCTCGGGGTTCCCCCAGACGAGCTGGACGAAGTGACCGGGGAGAGGGAAGTCTGGGTTTCCCTGCTGAGGCAGCTGCCCCCGCGACCCGACCTCAGATAAGCGGGAGATGATGGATGGATGGATGGATGGATGGATAGCTGGAAAAACAGCAAGAAAAACAGCCCAAATATGCACTTTTCAGCCTGTAATTTGGTGACTTATAAAGTTACCCAATTTATTGTGCATTGCACTGTTTGTCTACTTGCCACTGCACCAGTATTCTTGGATCTTAGATTATCTACTATGTATATCTTACTACTTTCTTTTTAAATATTGTTTTATTATTTATTGTTGAGCTCTATACCCCCATCTCCACCAGGCTTCCAGAGAGATTTCAGTTTCGTTCTCATTACCTTGTGTTTTGCAGAATGGCAATAAATTATCTTCATTTTGCATATCTAAAATGTGCAAAAATGTAAATTTTACTAAATGTCATAATGCTGTAGAGCTGCTACACGAATCTGGACAAATGTTCTGGTAAGGGTCAGTTTTGACCATGTCTGAACTAGATTAACCAGCCTGCCCCAAAATAGAAAAAAAAGGCTATGTGAGGTATTAAGACCTCTGATGCTTAGTAGAAATTCTGCACAACTGAGGCTGTTGCCATACTTACTAGCTTTACTAGACTGAGGGGCAACAAGTGGAGCCAGTAACTTCACTAAAGCTGTCTTGTTAGTTTTTGAGCAAGCAAATCAAAATATTTAAAACAGAACAACCATTCCAGAACTTTGACGTCCCTTAGGAATGTATTTCAGTGTTATTTATATGTGTGTGAGAAAGTGATAGTAGAATATATTTAGTAAGGTCTTGGATTGTTAAATCCAACAGTAGTGGGAGATTCAGCAAAGAATGTATCATGGTTGCCTAGTAACTGCACCAGCTGAAACCTGCGAGCAAATCACATCAGTAAAGGAAAGCCAGAAGAGACTGAGAGTCAGGAGCACAACTAAATTAAGAGGCACACATTTTGCTTAGTGATAATTTTTGCTTTTATCATGCCACCCCTTAATAAAAAGATACATTTCTCAGCTTATTCTAAAAAAAAACAAAAAATAAATTATTTTGTGGTATTGCAACCCACAGTGGCTTGCGGTTTGTACGACAATGTTGAATGCCCTGCAGTTCAAAAAATTTAAAGAAACTCATTGCATTTCAATCTGATTTCCATATTAAAGTTGAAAAGATTTAAATTTCAGAAGCAGAAGAATTAAATTCATTCAGAAAATCTTTAAAATTTTACAATCCAAAGTGTACTAAAAACTGGGAGCACCCTCTAGTGTTTAACTAGAGAATTCATCAAATCACAATACATATATTTTTATTGTTACTGGTTTTGTAATTCTTTTAATATTTTAGGTAAAATATTACTACACTTCATATTCCACAGATTTATCACATTCATTGTGCCAACTAACCACAGTTTTCAGAAAATGGTCTCAAAATGACTTAGACTTTATATTGCTTAAAGTAATCTGTCATAAAATGTGCACTAACCCCTCAATAATCCAGAAAGATAAAATTCTTTGTTCTAAAAATGAATTACATGCCTGTTTGCCTGAAATGTTGTACCTCTCTTAGTGGTACACATGAATAATTCATTATAGCTTTGAATGGAGGCATCTCTCGATGGGGGCAGTCATTGATGAAATTCATTTCTATTCAACAATGTAATGAAACATCCTGTAACTAGCAAAAACCTTCTGTCCTATACTAGTTTATTGAAAATCATTGGAAATATAACACTAGGTGTTCATTTTACTTAGTAATGCATTTTAGAACATTTTAAACAAATCTAAAGGTCTGAAGATCATTATGTATCAGTTGCAGCCACATTTCCCACAGTATTGCAGGTTGAAGCATGTCAGGGCAGACAGTCGTGCAGGGGATCAGAGCAAGCAAACAGCCAGGAACACAGGATTCCTGCTGACCTCGCTCACCCTCAGATGGCCTCTCTGTGGGAACTGCTATGTAAGTGAAAAACAGCCAGTTTAAAGGTCCCACAGCAGGCCCCAAATAAGAACAGAGTGGGGCGGGGGAAGGGCTTGGAGCCTCAGCTGCCATCTGGCCTCATGATCTGTTGTATGCATGTTGACGTGCGTATGAATTGCTCCTACTTCTCCCCTTTACATCACTACTATAACCGATATGTACTGTAGCCAAACGTTTAAGGTTCTGTACTCATGTCATGTAGTAGGATTTTATTATGGCAAGATAAACGAAACAGGTCAGAAAGACAGCATATAACAGAAGGTTCTATAATGCGTTTGTACACGCAAATGAAGGGCAGCAGGTTTCATCAATGGTTTCATGAGCAAAAATGCACAAATACAGCAAACTACTGGTCATTGCTGGGAAACATCAGCTTCCCCATCTATGTAAGGGGTGAAGAATGATACTTTTTATGTATCTGAAAATTGAAAATCTTAATCTGTAAACTGAGGGTAGACACCTTTATATTTTTAACATTATTTTGTGACTATCTCCACTTCTCCATTTTGGTTTACATTTTTCAGCATGTAGTTTTTCTAATAGTTTTCTAAATAGTAGTATTTCTAATGGAGCTGTTCAGATTCTTTACTCCTGAATATAACAACATATCACTCCACCCCCAGGACATGAAATGTCCAGTTTCAGGTTACCTGTCCTTACATACCATGCACTTAAATGCTAAGCCTCTAATTTTATCATACTCTGCTGTTCTGCAGAGGTTAAGTTCAGAATTCATCACTGCTGTCAACCAGCAGAAGCCATTTTATCTTATTTGCAACCAAGAAGGAAAATACATTTATGAAATGTTTTGAACGTGGTGCTAGAATTCCTTTTTCTTATTTAGAGAAAGCAGGGTTTTATTTTATGACATGAGTCACTTAGCCTAGAGTGCCTCACCACCCAGGTGGAGATGTCTTTATCATACTTAGCTTACACTATAAATAAGACAATAAAAAATTATTAAAATTAAATTGAAAAAATATATATATATAACAAATATATTTCACCCCCCTGTTTTTTGTATCCATACATCCATCTTAACTGCTTACTCTGGTCAGGGGTTGTCGTCCCATCCATTTCCAGTTGCCAGTTCAAATCCTGTGGCTGGCAGAGTATCCACAAAAACTGCTCCAGGGGGGCAGAAAAATGGCTGACCCTGTGCCCTGCCCTCACACTTCACTCTCAATAGTGCAATTAGATCAAGTCAGGATATGTAAAAAGCAAACATAGTATCATTTTTAAAAATACGTGACCCCTTAATTAATATTAAGTAACTACTTCCTTTATTGACAATAACATCAATCAAACACGTCCTGTAGATGCTGATGAAGACTACACAGTGGTATTGAGATATTTTGGTTCACTTCACTGTACAAAAATTCATTTTTCATTTCTTATATGTCTTTGGTATTTTTTCCTATAAAGGCACTTTCTTTCAGGTCAAACCTTAGGATTATGAAAGAAGGACCGGATGTTATAATTCCTATTGTTTCTGCACCTGTAGGTCAGGACTTTCACCCAGTCATTCTCTAATATAAAATTTATTCTGTTTGTTGCTGATTTACTCCTGTGTTTTGGATAATATTTATATGACATGACCCAGCCTCGTTTTGAGCTTTAAGTCACAGACAAGTGCCCTGAGATTATGCTGTAGAATTTCCTAATGTAATTTTTGACCTGACCTGAGCATATTCTGGCCCATAGCAGGAAAGCAGCCCTACACCACTATACTCCTCCCATTAAGATTGGGATCTTACGCGGGCTGAGGTGATGAAGTTTTGCATTGGTATGTAGTGTTTTATTTACTCCAAATACACAACTGTGCACATTTACAAAAATGTCACAACTGTACATGAAACATGACCCAATAGTGCTGTGGAACAACCAGGTTGTCTTAAACTTGAGAGGGGCCGAATTTTCCTTGCAAAGTGTTATTTTCCTCTGTGGTAGTCTCCTATGAACACCATTCTCAGTCAGTGTTTTTCTTATGGTAGAATCATGAACACAGATGCAATCAAGTGCGAGAGATGCTTGCAGATCCTTAGCTGTCACCCAAGGGTTCCTTTTCACTTGCTTGGGGCTTCGACTCATGTCCTTGCACTGATCTTTGTAAGCCACCTACTCTTAGGAAGACCAGCAATGGTACCGAATTTATTCCATTTGTAAATGATCTACCTGATGGTTGACTGATGGAGGCTTAAGCCCTAAGAAATCCTTTGTAACATTTCCAGAGTTCGTGTTTTTCTGATGTTCTCTGTAATCTCAACTGATCAGGTCATATTGCACTTGAATAGAATTCTGTTGTGAAGAGCAGGTAACCACAATGTTTTTATATATATAACAGGACAGCTCAAACCCAAACAATCAATAGAAAAACATCTTTATTATAAAGGTCAGACCATATTCTAGGAACTATTTATACAGAAACGCTGATAAGTCCAAATGGTTTACAAACTTCATCTCACGATTGTATGTATTTGATGAAAAAATCCGTGTTCTGCAAATGGTGGCGTGTATGACTCATTTTTTAATTCAGCCAATATAACCAAGATTTTATTTTTTGTATTACAGAAGAATGCAAAGTGTACTCTATAGATGTGGTTAGATGTAGACTGAAAGATATTGCCAATGAAGTACAATGCCAAGCATCGAGGGCTTAGCAGTTCCAATTTGGCTATGAAACAACTATCCACGTGTCTCCATCATGGCCTCTCTAATGGGTTCATCAATTTAAACTACAATTCCCGATGGTTTTCTTCTATTTGGGGCTTGTTTTTACGTCCCTCTGAAGCGTCCAGATCCGAGGGCATATGGGAAATATAGTTCACCAATAAGAGACAACGACTTAAAGTAAATTATTAGAACTACAATTCCCATACATCGAGTGGCCGTCGCACAGGCATCGTGGATTGTAAATGTCCGTGTGTAGGCGAGTCACGTGTGGGGTCCGTTGATTTCGTTTCGTCCGTACACCGAGAGATTCGCTTATTTGTTCAGTTTCTTTTTAGCCTTTCTTTAAATAAGGCATTTTACCGAAGAATGAGTGACAACGATGATATCGAAGTTGATAGCGACGTAAGTGTATGTTTTCTGTTTCGGACTTGCTACACACTGCTAGCGTACACTAGCCTGCTAGCAACCAAAATTAAGCACAAATGCCTTGTGTATTCAGTATTTTGAGCCTTTGCTACTGGGTGGTTGCCTGTTTTCCTGCTAGCTGGCTAGCTAGCGGGTGATTGATTAGTTGAGTGATCGGCGACTAAAGGTGAAATAAACTGTTAATGATTAATTAGATACCTTCTTTAGATTTAGTCAGATTAATATGGCAATATATTATCATTTTTCAATGATTAGGGAGTCTTTAGTTTAGCTACACACAATTATACAATTGCACTTTTCTGTTCTGTTTTTTTTACAGGAAGAATCATCGAGGTTTCACTCTGTGGTGCGTAATATTGCTGAGCGTTTTGTCCCGTTTAGAAATAATGAAACTTGCCAGTGCTTGGAAATTATTTCCGGGTGGGTAACAGGATATAAGTTGTCAAACGAGGCAAGGATGCTGTACTTGCAAAGCAAGAGGGCCGCAATATCCGGAACCGAAGATCAGCCTGGGCTGGATCCATTCTTGTCGTTGCACGACACAGGTTTTCCTTTCGGCTAGCTAGCCAACTACCAGTAGCTGCTAGCTAGGCCACTGCGGAGGTGTATGTGACTGTGGGAAACAACCATGCATGAAAAAGAGAAAAGTTTTAATCATAGTAGTGTAGTCGGATCTGTCACCATTTTACGGGAGCATATCCTGCAGTGTTTTCCCAAATCCACTGATGTTTTATTGTTACAAATGCATTCATATGCATGAAGGGGTAATTCCATCCCAGAAGTCACAGCGCGTTCTATATTTAGACTAAATAAGCTACCAATTTTTTTACACTGTTAATGTACGCGGCGGCTCTGGTCACGGATCGGCACACATGTTTGATCCCCCCCTTTTCCATGCTTGAGAGAGAGACGCGATTTCAAAAAAGCGCATGTGTTCAGGATGTGAGGACGGGCAGCTTGCAGAGAGCAGTGACGTAACTGGCTTTGCTGGAGAAATGCAGCCCCCCTCCCCTCCGATTAAACTGCAACTTCATATCCCAGTTCCCCTTCTGCAGGTCCTCCATCTGGCATGTCAAAATATCTCACGGTGAATAAGGTGCTGGGGGTTTGGAGGGGGCGGGATACCGAGAAAAACATGTACTTCTGAGATTTATGAAAATTTTAATTTGTGGGATTCTATTTATTATGGGTGAGCAATTTAACTGGTCAAATCAGAATTTTCTCTCCTAGTATAATGCACAATTTTTAATAAAATTTTTTGTGCATGTATGTGGGATGCAGACCTGCAGTAAATGGCTGTTCCACCCGCTTCCATGTCCTGGTGTGTGAGTCCAGATAGAGTGCTTGTTTACGTTATGCACGGCCTGGTTAAATCCATCAGTGTCCTCCTCCATTAGCACAAAGCCTGCTCCTCTCTCCGTGACCTTTGCCGTATTCCTACCACAGTGGGGTTTCTGTGCAGGCTGACCGTTGAAAATCTTAAGGGCGTGTTGGTGGCTGGCGCCAGCCCTTTGGGTGACGCTGCGCACGTCCCCTCTGCTACCATAGGGCTCCTCACGTTTTATCATGTAGAAGGCGATCCTGAGAGGTTGGCCCGTTAGGGAGGGCACCCACGGGGTGGTGTCTGAGGTGTGTGACGTCCGTGTGCTTTCCACAGGAGACAAATAAAAATGGCCTTGCCATAGTCAGCAGTTTGGGGAATTTTTTAGAAGATTGTGTCCGTTTTGGTGTTTCATTTGCCTTTTTCTGATTTTTAGCACACTGATGCAGATGCTGGGGGTGTTGATGTTTCGCTCCCCTCCCCTTGCCTTGAATACATCCCACTCACTGGATTTTAGCTCAATAGGCTCATAAGTGTCATAGTTAATTTAATTCTGGTTTTGGCCAATAGGTGCCAGCAGCAGGACTAACCCTATTGGTATCCACCACATAATTACACACATGCCATTGACGTTCTTGTCTGCATTACAGCCGGGTGTGGAGTTGCTGCTCATTTGCTTGTCTCTGGCCCTGGCTTCTGTGTTGTGTAATCTTCACATCTTGTTTTGTAGAGAGGGGAGCAGGTTCTGGATGTACAATGACACACGACTTATCTCTCTGGCATCGCCCTGTTCCTAGGGATAATAAAGGAGATCACTTTGTGTTTTTTTTTTTGTCTTGTTTTGGTTTTGTTCCTAGCCTGCAATGCAGTTCATGCCTGTTGCCTTAGTTGTATGATATGGAATCTAATTATCGGTGCACAAAAACTCTTGGAATGAGGCAGTTGCCGCTGCTAGGTGAAGAGGTGCGTCTGAAAAGCCTCCTCCTCTCTATTTGCTAATTAGTTAAAGCCGCCCTCCACCCTCCATGCAGTGTTGAACCCCCAGTTTCCCCTTTTGTTCTGACCTGGGGCCTATATCACGAAGCTGAACTTCTTGCTTAGCCAGATAACTGGTCAGATTAATGGTGCCCCAGTTTAAATGGACTTTATCCTCATTCACTTACATTTGGCCCAGACTTCTTTAAATCCAATAAGTTATCCTGGTAATTAAGAAATTGAATTTCGTGATACAGACACCTGAAGTTGCACTTAAACCCAAAACCTTTCGTTCCCTCTCCTGTATGATAACTGAGCTAGCATCTGGACGGCCGGCCGATTGTTTTCGGCAGAGCCTTCCTGTTGTGCCTCCCTTTCTTGTGGCTGCTGTTTCTGGGTGTAGGTGACTTCAGGTAGTGTCCCTGCTCTACATCATGTTGACTCAGTGTTATTGTAGTTAAAAGTGCTTTAAGGTATGAAGATGTCACAGCCCTGATGACGTTCTTCTGTCTGAATTTCTAAGCGGTGACCAGATTAGCGCTGTTGATGGAAAGTTGTAGATGCAGTTTCGTTTTGAATCAAAGATGTCTTTATTGCACCCCCCCACGCCCGTCGCAGAAGCCTCTGTCGTGCGGCCACGGCGATAAAAACCGCCAGTAATTCGTCCAAACTTTACACGCTGGTTGGGCCCACAGCCAGCTTTGCCAGTACAGCCTTTGTGCTCATGTGCAGGCCATGATGATGGATCCTGATCTCTGATGGTAACCACAGCTGGACCAAAAGATGAAAGTGGGTTTACAAACGGATCACGAAGCACTCTAATAATCGTGTGAAGGGTGGCAAACAGTGGGACTAGGAATATTTTTATTTTTAAACTAAAAGTGCCAAATGAACACAGTTCCTTCCCCATAGGATGCAAAAAAAATAAATGGAGAAAAGCATGAATACTTCTTAAAGTGAAATTGGCCAAATTGCTGTTCTCCTGGGAACAGAATCATATGTCAATGGGAAGCTGAATAATGGGAATGGCTGGTGAGGAACGTGACTCACAGCAGGGAGGTTGAAGTCTGATCTGATAAAATTGCATGGATGAACATATAGAGAAGAGACTGGATGACATCAGGGTGTCATTGCAGCTGTGGTTCTGGTCTTTGGTCACTGGTTGACCGGGTGCATTTCCCATAAGCGCTGCGGAGCCGTGACGGTCACGATCTCGCCGGGGCTCATGACCGTCGCGGCGACTGCGAGGCTTTCGGGGGAAACGGACCCTGAAAGGCAGATCTGCTTTGGTTTCATCCCAGTCGCCGTCTTGTCCGGGATGCAAACGGCCTTCTGATTGGGGTTGGGGTTCACACATGGGGGCCAGTCCTCCTCTGACCTGGCTGTGATGCTCTCGTTGCAGGCGGACAAACGGGCGCACCACAACGCCCTGGAGAGAAAGCGCAGGGACCACATCAAAGACAGCTTCCACAGCCTGCGGGACTCTGTACCGGCTCTGCAGGGCGAGAAGGTCGGTGGGAGGAGGAGGGGTGCCTGTCTGTCTGTCTGCCTGCCTGTCTGTCTCTGCCTGCCTGAAAGTCCCTGTTTACCGGTCTCTCTTATTTGCCTGCCTGCAGGGAAGAGAAATGTTATTCTTTCTGTTCTTCTTTGTATTTCATCAGCGTCAGTCTTTTGTTATTAAATGTGACTTTAAATGTCTACATTTCCATGTCTACATTTAATGACAGCCAGAGTATTAAAAAGTCCTGCTTATCAGAATTAATTCCTTACTTTGATCTAGCCCCAGCGCAGCTTTAGCGGTAGCTTTATGTCAGTTGCAGGTTCTTGTATCTTTTTTTCTTGGCAGAAGAGTGAGTGTGCAGATGTAGGCTTGGTGCAGTTAGCTCCCTCCCACCTTCCTGCTGCGTGCGTATCCCAGCATGCCTCGCTACACACTTAGCTGAGGCTTCCCTGAGAACAGCGTGGGCACACAGTCAACAGGAGACTTGCCGTAACTCCCCCCCCACTCCCCCTGCCCTTATAAAATCCTCTGTGGGTGTTTTTGCTCTGTTCCCCCCTCCACTGAGTTTGTGTTTTCTCACATTTTAACGTGCGGTTGCCCACATACAGCAAGCTTTCATTTCCCCCAAAGCCTGCCGCCAGAAGCAGCATGCTGTCACCCAAACCTCGGACTGGGGGGGGGGGGGCACCATCTGGACGCAGCGGCCGGAGCCAGCGAGCGGCGGGGAGGAGGAGGGTGGGAGGGGAGAGACGGTGGTGCCATGGAGCCCGGAATGGGGTGGGGGGGGCTGTCCACACTCGGTACCCTCAGACCCAGCTGTCACACGGCTGTGCTTCTACCTCGCCACCCCAGGCAGCTGCCCGTCACCCGTATTTACAAATGGGCACTGCTTCTCAGGGTAGAGGGAGAGTCGCAGGGCATTTGGGTTCACTCGGTGATGTAACTTCCCGTCCGCCGTCCTGGAAGCTTGTTACGGCTTGCTGCTTGTTGCTATTTTGGCCAAATCCTTAGCTTCCTGTTTTCAAGATACGTTCTTAAAGATGCAGCCGTGATGCTTTAAAAGCAGAAATCTGAATGATGCATTACAGCTCAGGGACCTGGGCCTGACTGGGTCTGGCTGGCAAAGAACTATGCTATAGAGATCAGTCTAACGGGGAATCAGCCACAGGGTTTCTGTGTTTTCTGGAGCAGCCAGATTACGTTGAAGCCTTTCACACTTTGAATGGTCAGTGACCCTGTTAGCCTGCATCTCAATCCAGGCATGTTTCAGAAATATTTTACAGAGTCTTAGATAAAGTAATTTTGAGGTGCCGTAGCTGGTGTCGGGGAATGTGTGGCCCTGCGTCCCATTTCACTCGGTGCCTTGTTGCTGACAGGCGTCCCGAGCTCAGATCCTAGACAAAGCCACAGAGTACATCCAGTATATGAGACGGAAAAACCACACGCACCAGCAGGACATCGACGACCTGAAGCGGCAGAACGCCCTCCTCGAACAACAGGGTGAGTGCGGGATGGGGCGGTCAGTGACCGTTCGCCCTGAGTGGGGAGTCCCAGCTGACAGATAAGGGTTTTTCTCTGGATTCTCTGGGTCCTTCACTTCTGACCTAAACAGGGGTGTATCTCAATATGCTTACTTGACCATGCTTGTGTTCTCGTTTACTCACTTTACATCATCTTCCATTGCGAAAGACCAGTTTCAATACCAAAAACAGAAGTACAGAGGGTGTCATTCTTGCCCTGCCCCAAATATCAAGGATTCATCGGTTGCATCCTCGCAGAATGAGACTAATCCCATGATTCATTGCACCCCAAGTTCGTTATTGGAAGGCAAGTTAGCAAGACTGGTCTAGCCAAGACCACGAGTACGATCTTTGCATTCTTGGTATTGAGAAACACCCCAGGACTTCGAGATAGAAAAACAAAGCTTTGAACCCTGCAGTGTAGTGGGAGATCACTGGGTTTAGCCTGATACCCAGCATGGTACCAGGTCTGAGTGGCTTATAGCAGTAATAATCCCTCACACTCTGGGTCCAGTCCGTCACCAGCTATTCGTAGAGTTAGAGTTGCACCTGATGGATGTGGGGAGGTGCTGTTTGTGTGCCGTGGAGGTGTGAGCGGCTAACCGGCGGCTGGGTGTCTGTCTGTCTCGCTGGGCGATACCAGTCCGGGCCCTGGAGAAAGCCAAGGGGACCACGCAGCTTCAGGGCAGCTACCCCTCCACCGACAGCTCCTTGTACACCAACCCAAAGGGCAGCACCGTGTCGGCCTTCGACGGCGGCTCCGACTCCAGCTCTGAGTCCGAGCCGGAGGAGCTGTCTCCCAGGAAGAAGCAACGCGTGGAGTCCAGCTAGTGTGGCCCCTCCACCCACCCCCCTTTTCCATCACTCTCCAATCCCTGTCCTCCCTCTCTCTCTCCTCCCCACCCCTTGCTCGACCCCTGCCCCTGGAGTGGGAGGGACACCCATGAGAAAGATAGCAAGAGATCCTGAAGCCCCCCCCCCCACTCTGTCCTCCGAATTCGTGTCAGCAACGTTGACGATCCAGAAGTATGGCAGCTTGTTGGTTGAAGGACTCTGCTTTTTGTCACCTCAGTAATCATCATAATCCAACATGGAAGTGTGGACTGCTTGGGGAAAAAAGGCAAAAACGAAAGTACTTTATTTTTTATTTGATAAATTATATGAACCTGTTTAAAATGTTTTAAAATGAACACTATAGGGGGGAAAAATGTCTGTGGGGAAGTCTTGCTTTTTAGATCTTGTTCTTTTCCATGAAAATGTGAAAGTAACTGAGTGTTTGTACTGGCTGCCCACCTTTTAAAGCCTTTTTCACACGGCTGTAGATTTCCATCTTTAAATAAAAGAAAAAAAAAACTCCCAATATCAAACGCTGTACGCTGTACCAACTTCGAGTTGTATTGTATTTTGTCTGTTAGCTTATGATAGTGAATGGCATTAGATGGCCAAACCCTTTAGGTTAAAAAATTTTTTAATTGCTTTGGTTTCTTTTCAACAGGTTCACCAATAAGTTTTAAAAGAATTTCTTTGTGAACAGGCCCTATAAGAAAAATACATGTAGTTTCCCAGGGTGATGAAATAGATATTGAATGTTACAGCAATGCAGTTTAAAATAGTAAACCTTTATTTTATTTTTATTAAAGGAGAAAAAAAAACTGTCCACCAGTGTGTTGTGCATTACACTGTAAACTCAATGTTGCTGATTTAATTCTATATATTAAAAACCCCAGGAAGATTTCGTCAGCCTTGGGGGGTGTGTTTTTCCATTATTAGGACGTAGTGTGTATGAAATTGGTCGTTTGTTTCTCTGATTCCATTCCATGGAAATTACAGGTATGTTGTACATACTGCCAACAATTGTCTTGCAAGTTAAGGCTTACCTTTACTATGAGACTATAAATAAAAGCTATTTTATCCTTTAGCGTGCCGTCCTGTTTGTGAGCGGGGGGGTGTGGCATTTGCCGTGACGATGCTGCTGTCGCACAGTTTGTCAGTTTCGGGGAGTTCACAGGTCAGTCGGAGGTTTCCTATTGAGCATGTTGCCCCCCCCCCTTGTCTACTAGCTAGACATCCATCCAAAGGTGGTACTGAAGATCCTCTCTTCCCGAAAATATTAAGCTGTATGTTGCCATTTTTTATTGGCATTCAAACTGGACACTTGATAAGGAACAGAGTACAACTGTTATAATTGAGTTTGTTACATGGTTACTGGTCCGATTTGTATGGTCTTTCTGCGATATCACTGCGATTTTATATATATATATATATATGTGTATGTATGTATGTATAGTATATATACACACATTTTTTGATGGAGCTTTCACATTTGAAGCTCACACACAGTCAGGACATTTGAAGTTTTATTAGTAACTAAAAATAAAGATGTTCCCATTTTTCTGCAGCTGTAGTCGGGACGCTTTATGTCCATGGATGGACGAAAGTGGGTTCTGCATGCCTCCGAAAAGCGGCACCTGCTTCTGTACAAAGTTTGTAGCAAAAATCAGGGGAGCAAAAAAAATACAGGCTTCAGGACCTAAGAGGTGCTGGCTGGCTCCCTGGGCATGGGCACAGGCTGCTGCTGGAACCATTTAATGGCCTGAGTCACCTTCTCGGGACAGATGTTGTAGACTGGGTGCGTCGGCTCCTGGTGCAGAGACAGAGGGGCCCCGAGGTCACCGTCATGGAGTCACATTCAAGAACGGGGTGTTGGGCTTGTGCAGAAGCACAAGACAGAAGTAGGGCTTGAATGTGTAGTTCTTATTAGTATGTCCTCACTACTTTATCTCATACCAGTAAGGACTGAGTATCAGTTCATCTAAAGATGACTTCCCAGTCAGATCGTCTTTGAAATAGTGCCTTACAAACATAGAGGGGGGAATCTCATTTAACTGGTTTGCTAAAATTTTCCAGCTTTCCCCACCCCCAAGTCTCTCGGTCAGAGGGCAATTAATAACCTACCAGGCGGTTGTCATCCTTTCCGATGACCAGCTCCAGGTGAATGTCCCCACCACCGAAGTGCTGGGCTACGGACAGGCCGCTCAAGCAATAGCAGGTGTGATAGAAGTCCCTGGATCTGATCGGATATAAACAAATATAAATGTGCTACTGGCTCACCGATTACATCGCTGGTATCATACTGCCAGTTCAGAGGCCTGCGAGAGCCCTACATAGCACTTAGGTTGGATAACAGAATACTTGGGGGCAGGAGCAAGGCAGCCACCAGGACGGCACTATGACTCACTTTCCAGGCTTATCCAGCAGGCCACCAGCCGGGTTTTGGCAACAGAGCAGGATGTACTCCTGCAGGGCCTGCTGCTCGAACATCCAGCTAGCCTGGCTGAGGGCGAGCTCACCTGCAACCCCAAAAAACAAAATGGCCAAGTCACCTTTACCATTTCTTTTTTTTTGGGGGGGGGGGGGGGCACAGTTTCCCTGACAACAAAGTGGAAACGCAGAGAAACAGTCAACATACCTTCCTTATAGAGCGCTCGGTGTAGGAGGGGCAGCAGGCCTGCTTGCCAGAAGGAGTAGCAGCCATCAACCAACTTGTTGCAGCGGCCCTGGAAGCCACCCTCAAAGCGCATCTGCCGGCTGGCCACCCAGCGCTGGGGGTGGCGGGGTCACAGTTATAAAGGAGTCTAAGGCACAAGTTCCAGCAGAAGCCAGTCTAACCACTAGTGGTTGTTTTTTTTGCCCTTCATATGGTCAACAGGAACTATGTAAAACAAAAAATCTCCGATCTGAATGGCAGAGAGAGGGACACCATTTTGCATTCTAATAATTATTTTCAAAAAAGAGTAATAGGTCTGCAAGATGGACGCTAGGCTTGGAAATGGCCAGTGGCTGCTCTGCCCCCCCTCTCTGAAATGCCCTCTTCCTCATTACCAAGCATAGAGCCCTCCTGCCAACCGACACGACCCTGCATCCTCTGTCCACACTGACTTATGAATGGACTGTTTTCATCACTAGCTTTCGAGTGCAACCGCGTCCGGAAATCCACCGGGGATATGCTGCCGCCCCTCCAAAGGCACCGCTATGGAAACCATGCCCCCCCCACTAGCCCTGCGGCAGGGGAACCCGAACAGCGGTCCTGGTGTGGATATGACTCTTAGCGGGACATTACATCAGCCCTGGTGCTGTCACAATTCAGATTTTCTAGCCTTGCAATTGTAATAGCAAAGCAGATGGTGGGGGGGGGGGAGAATAAAACTATAATAGTCTGGACAGAGATCTCCATCACTTTAAACAGCAGGTCTGTGTGATGTTGGGTGTCTTGTCTTTAAGGAGAAATTGTATTTCAATACGCTAGTAACAGTCTTGGCTGTGAAGCTATCAGCGAATCAGAACTAAAAGACTGAATATTCATTAAGGTTATAGCTGGGAAAAAAAAAAAAATTCTAGAGTAATTTACACTCATTTACTCTTTAGGCTTACTAATGATAAGGATTACAAACATTTTCCCTTGTTACCTTAAAGGTGAAAATAAAACCACAGGAGGAGGGGTTTAAGACAGGCACTTATTTAAGACAACTAAAAAACTCATCTTAAAGATTTCTGGAATTGGCACTCCTTGGCATCCAGATCGAAATCCCCTGGGCCTAGAATGTTATGCTTGATGGTGCTTTTCCACTGCCACCAGCAACCAGGCTGCACTGTGAAGTTACAGTTTTCCACTGTAAATTACACGAGCTGTACCTGCATTGACATGGCCCTGTTTATGGCTAAAAGAGTGATTAAACCAACCACCATCTGATTGGTCGAAATGCACGGAGATACTGGTGATCTGTTTCAATATGCATGGATTACCTGAAGGAAAAACGGGCATATTCTGTATATTATTCCAAAAACGTTGACCGTCTGGGGGTCCTTGAGTACTGGTTTGAGAAACACTGTTTCATTCACTATTAGTAGTATCGCACATTGTGATGTATTGATGCATTTCTGATAACTCTGAGCATGAACATTTCCAACCACGTACTTAAAAAAAGTACTAGAGATCGGCTGAACGGAATGGATTCGTAAAGCTAATTTACACAAGTTACTGCTAATTCCACTAGCATTTGATGCTAACATAACACAGCGATTCTCATAGACGTGCTAGCAGAAATTAGCACATAGTAAATCATCCTTCTTCCTTCAGACCAGCCAAACCGTGTAAATAAGCATCTCTTCAGTTTTACGTCACTGTCACTCAGCAAATTGGGCAACACCTTTACTTAGCTGAATCTTCTGCAGTGGAAAACCGAAGGGAGCTGGACCCACATCGTAACAACTCTCTCCGCAGTACGGCTCAGGTACGGCTTGGTTCCTGTATGCCAGTGGAAAAGCGCTATGAGACACAAGGCTGGTCTCAGGGGACTGACTCGCTTACCAGCAAGGATCTGAGGTCTAGCATGTCCTCCTTCCCGAGGATAACCATGGCCGCTGTGCCACAGAAGGTGTAGCCACCGTGGGCCTCCAGGCCCGGCATGCCACCCAGACCCCCCTCCCAGTTTTGGCAGCTGTGTAGAGAGAGGGTGCCCCATCAGACGGGGCTGTCCTGCAGCAAAACCTTTAGGGATCGCTGCACGACCTGCTGGCCGGCAAACAAGCGACCTCCCTACCTGACGATCCAGCCGGGCGTCCCGGTGAACAGCGTGGGGGTGATGATATTTGTCAGGGAGGCCACTGAAGCGGCACAGTACGCACTCCTGGGAAGTGACACCAAAGCGTCAGACTGGGAGACTCGGAATAACTGGTGATGGACTGGACCCACAGAGGGACTCGGAGTGCCGGGACACTCACCTGACGTCTACCTCGCCGCCCACGTGCATGATGAAGGAACCGTCGGACTGCTTGACAGAGTACAGGAAGTCCAGGAGCTTCTGTCTACCAGGGGAACGCAGCCCGTCAGCCTCTTAACCCTCTGCCCCACAAAGAGGACCCTTACACGCTCATGTCAGAGAATGTGCACTCTAATTTAACTTAATTCCTCCTGGTCCCTGGGATATGAACCCAAACCTTTGCGCTGTTAGTGCAATGCTGTACTTAAAGCTAAAGGAGCTGTCACTTACAAGGCTTTTTTGAACCCAGGTGCGACTGGCAGCATGACAGAGGTATGAATCATGGCAGTGGATTCCCTGGCAACATCATCGTTTGTACGAGCAGTGCTTCCCAGATCCGGCAGGTCTACGCCCTACCTGTCGATGACACTGTAGGCCTCCTCAGTGCCAATGATGCAGAGGGCGTTGACGGCCGCGTACGTGGGCGCTAGGTGAGCCTGCTGACCTGGGCCACCGGCGAATCCGCCTGTCGGGCACTGGCACCGCGCCAGGAACTGGCAGACACTGAAACATTACAGGGCAGTTGGCCTGTGCTCCTATTGGACAATATTCTCAAACTTTGCCCCCTCCCCTGGCCACAGTGAGGCCTTCTATTTGCTTACAGCAAATGTGACAGCGTGGTTCAGACCAATGGAATGTGCACACAAAGTCTGCCCAGCAACATTCAGCACCATCCCCATGTCAGCCAATCAGGGCCAAG
Organism: Mormyrus iriodes; assembly: GCA_011763525.2. Taxonomy (NCBI): domain Eukaryota; kingdom Metazoa; phylum Chordata; class Actinopteri; order Osteoglossiformes; family Mormyridae; genus Mormyrus; species Mormyrus iriodes. Next base: position 619,147 of record JAAGVU020000025.1, read on the forward strand.
AGGTGGCAGCGGGGCATTCAGGAAACCAAATCCTTTCAATGAATGGATGAACTATTCTTGTTCAACACAGATTTGATGGTTGGTGTGGTGGCTGCTGGCAGCAGACTCACTCTGAGGAGATGGATGTGGGCACAGGCTTGTCCAGCAGTTCTAGGCTATGCAGGATCCAGTAGCAGAGCCAGGGCCGACTGGCATCCAGACACTAGAGGAGAAACCAGGCCCAGTCAGCAGGAAACCAGCTTCAGTCAGCAGCAAACAGGGCCCAGTCGGGCACACACAGCAGACCCATGAGAACGTACCTCATATGCATCTGAGAGATGGCGTAGCCCTCTCTTCAGATAGGCACAGTGCTGATCTCTCAGCAGCTCAGGCCTGTAGAAGAAAGCGCAGTGAGACAAGTTGGGGCATGGACAGACAGGCCACGGCACAGACAGACAATGTGGGGCATGGATGAACATGGGCGGGGCACGGAGGGGCATGGGTAGGCAGGCAACAGCATGGTCCAACAGGGTGGGGCACGGACGGACAGGCCACGGCATGGACAGCCAGGGTGGGGCACGGACGGACAGGCAACGGCACGGTCCGACAGGGTGGGGCATGGACGGACAGGCAACGGCACGGTCCGACAGTTTGGGGCACGGTGGGACAGGCCGCGGCAGGGACAGACAGGGTGGGGCACGGACGGACAGGGTGGGGCACGGACGGACAGGGTGGGGCACGGACAGACAGGCCACGTCACGGACAGACAGGGTGGAACAGGGTGGGGCACGGTGGGACAGGCAACGGCACAGTCAGACAGGGTGGGGCACGGACGAACAGGATGGGGCTCAGTTGGACACGCCACAGCACGGTCAGACAAAGTGGGGCATGGACAGACAGCATGGAGAGATGAGAGATGTGGTGTTGAGCAGCGGCTCCCTACAGTCCTGTATGGTCAAATAGCCTGCATGGTACAACTAAGCAAAGAACCGAGGGCTGACTGTGGAGAAATGGTGGCACAGGGGCACCGGAACGAGCCCCACTGGTGTGTCTCAGAACACGACAGAACCAGCACAAGAAATCAGCATGGTCAGCTTCTGTAGGGAGACCTTCTTAATTAGGCTCATTAAATACTGCAAAGATCCTGAGTGAACAAAGGGACTAGTGTGCTCGTGAACTACGTATGAATCCATGGCCCTTTTCTGCACCTCCGTGGACATGGGTGAGGGTCCAGTGTACCTTGTAAAAGCAGAGCAAACTAACACAATATAAGGTCAGGTCAAGTATGACTCATAACCTCCAAGTAACATCCACCGAACACTGGCGTTAAGCCCTGGCGTTGTCATGGAAACCCCCTAAACAATGCCAATATACTGGGATAATTAATGAGAGATAATGGATGGATGGTACATGCTTCAAGGTACACAGGGTGACCATAAAATTTGGGTCAGGGGTGCATTACCAGACAGGACAAGCAAATGAAATAAACAGGCCATCCACTCTGAAAAGAACACATCCTCAACCCCTTGCAAAAAAAGCCAGTTGTGACTATTTTTAATACAATTCAGGCATTTACTAGCTGTAGAACACGCAGTGTGTTCAGGACACAGAAAAAAGATTTTAATACCTGTAGTCCTCAGCCACTGCCAACTAAAGCCTTGAGAAATAACAGTGCTCTGCTCTCAACGGAAAAAAACGCTATCAAAATTTGCTCCCACCTCCCAGAGATGAGAAGCTTTATATGGGTACAAGCTTAACATCCCACCACTAGAGCTGAGCTCCCTGCAGAGACCTACTTTCTTATTTACATTAGTCTTTCGGTCACCTCTGTATAATTACACATATGGCTAAATGGCCCAGTGCATTATGGGACTAAAATACAAGACTATTATACAAGATTTTGCTATGACATCTTAGGCTTTGAAGAGCGAGAGCATATTGTAGAGAACACGAAACTTACTGTGGTACTTTATGATTCTGCAGGTAGGCACTTAATACTTGTTGGATGCTGTCTTCCACTTTTTTCTGTTGGATTTAAAACATTATAATAAGCTGGAGACATTTTAAGGCAGCAGGTGTGAATTCTCATCAGTCACCACACAGTTCACATTTCCGCGGTGAAACTGGTGGGCAGTGTTAGGACACTGGCCCTGTGATCATAAGGCTGCCTGATCAAATCTTGTGAAAGGCAGAGTGATGTCACCTCTGGGCCCTTGAACAAGGTTCGGATAAAAGTGTCTGCTAATTAAATAAAACTAAATCAAATTTAACATAAAAATGGCAGTTTGCGTAACTGGACTATTCACTGCTGTACATTAAAATTTAATTTGACACAAATTAATATACTAAAAGTGGTTGGCTAAACAATGCAAGCTAAACATGGTAGTTGCTCACTCTCTGCTCATCGAATACAATTAATAACGCAAAGGCTAAGAGTCCCGCTTGGGACAGGCTGCTAGGCATTCCATATCGAAAACTTATAGGTAATGATAAGTAACCTTCCTATGTAAATCAGCCGGCGTTACGTTAGAAATGCACCCTACAGCTTTGGTAAAACTCGTTCCTGGAGGTGGTGTTGCCGTCACTGGGGGCCTGTTTTTTTTGTCAACCCCAGATGCTTAAGGGAAATAAAAGAACTGGAAGTTAGCTAACCACCTAGCCGCCACGTGATCATCTACATCATTTCACAGATGGTAGTAAAGCAAGCAGCTGACAGCTTTGGCTGGATCAGAAATGTTGTCGCTAATCCTACAGACTAACTTGGGGAACAAAGTGTAGCAAGCAAGAGACGCACAAGAGCTAACTGCAAGGTTCTGCTAAGTGGATTTGCCAGGAAAGTCTTTTTTAGCGTTAGCACTGAACGTGTATAATAAAAATAAATCGCTCCCCTAAAAATGTCCGAGGCAAAGCAAAACAATCATGCGGAAGTCAGGCTTTAGCATCTGATAGCCATTATAGCTGCATATCAATAAACTAGTTAGTAGCAGACGGCTAATTAGCTCTTTAAGAAGCTACCTGTTCGACTGATGTCACCGTCTCCACGCCGTCGTCCTTAAATAACTCAGATTTATGATATTCCCGGAAACACCGTAACTGGGTGAATTCCTCCTCCATACTTACTAAAAACAGGCAAAACAAACACACTACAGTAGAGAACGACCACTTTAGTTAATCCTCTATTCCACTACAGCCTTACAATATCTCAGTCATACACTTCAGTGAAACTGGACGCTGATTGGTGGAGCCAGAGGTACGGCAAGCCAGCAGGCACACGTTGTACAATCAAAGAGACGAGTGTCGTCTCACTCGTTTTAAACGTAGTGCTTCATTTTGGATTTAAATACATTTATGCTGAGCTGCTTGTTAGTTTTTAGATTATTTTACACCTCTGGTGATTACTGTGCTGGCTAACATCAAGAGAAGTGGCGCCTTTAAATCTAAAGTCATTGCGTATTATTTTCCTTACATTCTGATCAGCGTCGCAGATGGAAATTTGGTTTCCTCCCTCAGTCCAAAGATAAATGCATATACTCTTGTGACTATACAAAAATATTTTGTATTTAGTCCGCGCAATGCAGATGTAAATAGAAACGCCACGTCTGAATGGGTTATTTAAAAGTAGGCCTAGTGCAGCTATTTCAAACAAAGAATTATATGTTAATCTTCACATTGACATGAATTACAGCCTAAATCGACATAGCATTAACAAATAAATTAAATTTGAAGCTTGAGAGGTAGGAGTGTAATACACGTTAATAAATATCATATTCCAACCAAAAGTACCCCAACCAGGCTGCACGTTTAAATTGCGGTTTTGTAGCTCTACATCACGTTTTGCAGAGGTACACAACTAATATGCATTCAGTGTATTGGTACAACAGCTTTGTCTCTGTTTTCCGTCTGTAATATCTTTTAACAAAAGCAAGCCAAGCGATTTTTGAAAACATGCCTTTGATGTTCAGCACTCAGGCAGCGATTCAGTCTCTGCCCGCTTTCCTTATTGCTGTAGACTTTTTGAGAAAATCTCGTAATGATTGTGCAGTTCGAAGAAGCAGACTTAAGTGTTTCGTTATTTTTGAAGTCATATATTACTCCACAGATGTATATTAATAAACAGGCAACGAAAAACAAATTGACGAGTGCTCTAAGGAGCTGTTACATTATTCACGAGTATTATATTTCCTTTTCTAGAAAGACAATTAGGAGCCAGGCCGCAGGTACCGCGGGAAATAACCTGTCATGCGTGGGTCTCTTCGACGGGCCCTAACGCTCCATGCGTTTTGCTCACACAGCACAAAAGCATCTTGGCCACTGGACTGTGGTTAGGTTTTATGGAACTTTTTCCAGAAATTATAACATGATTTAAGACTTGTTTTCAAAGTATCGCTATGTGCGACAAGTCATCAACGGACAAAAAAGTTACACTTAAAATCAGCTGGTTTTGGACTTAAAACACAACTTCCAGTTCTTGCAACGTTATATAATTGCATATGTATTGATTATTAAGTGTAATGATTTTAGTAATTACATTAACAAACTAATCCAGTATTAGCCTACACGACTCATTACTTTTACCTCATATAGAATGGAAGTCCTGCAAACTTTATACTCCTGAAATTTTGTTAGGAACGTGTTTACTCCCCGCGTTATATTTTTTAAATATTCCCATGGATATATATTACATCACATATACGAACAGATCAACGCAACTACTCCGCAACCCAAGTACTGCCTCTCCTCCCACTGAATAGGTTGTCGGCGGAGTAGGAACCACAGCGCCCATCCCTGCCGCCTCACCCTGGTCAAAGCGCCGAGCCCTCGCATCCTCCCCTACCCCTTTGTGGGAAATACAGCAAACAACGATCTCTTGTGTAGGACAGAAAAAAACGCACACGCATTCAGCGTCGGGGAGAAGCATTACGGAAGGAGGGGGGCTCGTCTTGCATTTCTGCAGATATGGGCAGGGATTAGAGATCCGTTGCAGGGTTTAACACTATGGCCAAGCAGTATGATGTGCTGTTCAGGCTGCTGCTTCTCGGAGATTCCGGCGTTGGGAAAACCTGTTTATTGTGCAGGTTCACGGACAATGAATTTCATTCCTCACACATTTCCACAATCGGTAAGCAAGCTCTTTCATCATATGTGTCTTCATTTTATCAGTCGTTGGATTTGCAGCATTTTCCAGCTAAGTGTTTTGATGTCTTCCTAATACGTGCCGTCATTTGTACGGTGCACCGCCAATGATGTCTGGGCTATTTCGTGACAGGTTTTCTAACGTGAGCGGCATCGGGTGTTTTGTTTTGGAATCAGCTGCCTCATTGTTAAATCTGAACCTCTAGTATATAACGTATTGCATTACCCGCTACCAGGTAAGGTGTAAATTTTGATTAATCGAATGACGATTAAATGTTTGTAAACGCACAGAAACGATGGCACAAAAGTGTGCAAAAGCTTGGGGACATTGTAGATTTGGCTTGGCTTTAAATACACAGTCTTCGGACTTGTCAGTCTGAGGAAGACTTCCCTGTCGTACTTTTCTTGTGTATTGTACCACGGCTTCTCCGTGGAGGAAAGCTTTAAGGAAGACAAGCCCCCACCCCCCTTTCAGAGATTTTATTATATAAGGTTTATCTGCATTTAAAAGGGTTAAGGTGTTTCAATAAAGTATAAGGTTCCGCCGGAGGTACGCGTAATGTGAGATGTGCTGGAAATGAATGCATGGACGCTGTTTCACTGGGTTCAGTTTGATATGAGAGTTTTGATCTTCTGCTGCCCATTATTAAAGAGTCGTGGTTTCAAACGGGTGCCACCCACTCCACCAAGAGACAATTGCTCCTAAGCAAGGAGTCATGCTGAAAATGATGATGATCTGAACGTTGAGTTGACAGGAGGTGGGGGATTCTTTGAAAAACGTGACCTCAAAATCTGCCTCTAGCTGCCATGTTTTGTATTCTTATTATAAGAGTTGAGGCGTTTTATAACACCTCTAGTTCTACAATTAGTGCAGCTCAAGGCCTGTTAGTTGCACCTGTGATTTAGACAGTGAGGAAATGGTAGCTATTTTTTCTTGTGACTATATATGGAGCAAAGAAATATTACTGTACAAGGGAGATTTTGCCGGCAAATGTATTTCCCTCTTGGTAATATTGCTTGTCTGTTGATGGGTAACCTGTGTTTGCTTATAGCTCTCAGCTGAGTTGACTGGACTGTGCTTTGGAATAAATCTTTACACTCTTCTCCTGCGAGGGTGCACCACAAAGGCCATGGTTGAGACCTCAGTTGAAGTTGGAGGGCAAGTCACAGTAATTTATGATCAAAGGATGGGTGGAGTTTTAGATATAAAAAGAGTATTCATCCCTCTATCTTTCTCTAGTCTTCTTTCTCCTTTTTTTCTGTCCTTCTCCGGGTTGAAAGCAGTTATTTTCAAAAGTAACTCCCCCTAGGTATAGGAGATGTTAGGACCGCCTCTTAAATCACTGACTGCTCGTTGGCAGGAGGAGAAGAGGTTTCAGGTTTTCCAAAATGAGCTGCTCAGAATATGAGAGGAAAGCTTCAGACTGTAGGCCTATTGGGAAAAACCTGTTTGCCTGTTTATTCTATGGATTATGGTGATGAACTCAGATACACCCCATTGTATTATTAAGGCAAAGAGCATAACAGGGTTTAGGATGGTTTGAATCGACCAGTGGGTGACAGGTTGATCTGACTTGCATGTTAGACGTTTCACAGATTAATCTTACTATAACCCTCATGGTCCACTCCCATGAACTCATTTTCCCGTTTTTTATATAACGTGTTCAAGATGACAATCAAACGCAGCCTGATCACAGCGATCACCATCAGGCTGGGGCTGTAGCGCACCAATGCCTGACCACAACCCTGCCGGTGTCTGGACTCTCAAGGAAATCACGCTGGCATTTTAAGTGCCTTAATTACACTTTTGAGATCACATGGGGGGGGGACCAAAACATGTAACAAAGGGAGTGATATTAAGTGGTGTAGCATGAAGATACCTCAAGAGGATAATTACAGAACTAAAGCTATTTTTATAGGAATTTAATATCAATGAATGAAAGCCAGTTAAAGGCTACTGCCTGTAACTAAATGCATTCCAGGTAAGGGGTTCCAGGAGTCATAGATGTGTTAACAATAGTTGTTTATTTTGAGTCTGAGGTAGGTGGTACGAGGTGAAAACTATTGACAGGAATGAGTTGCTCAGTGTATTGTGTCCTTGGAAAATGAATAGTAGGGCATTGTGAATATCATTGGGTATTGTAGGTTATGTTGAGAATCTTATCTTTTTATTCTGGTTTGTTGTTTCCCACATCATCACACTGATGAGATACCGAGGAGGTCCCCCACGTGCAGGCCGGCAATCCACCTCTCTCTTCTGCCGCTGTGAAGTGAAGCCGGCCCAGTGCGTTTGAGGTTGCCGGCCGGCCCTAGGAAAGGGGGCTGGGGTCGGACCGTCAGATGGAAAACAGTGCTATGCCTAAAGTATGTGTGCACTGTGGTGTGTATGGGCCCATCCATAAGGGACAGTCCCTATTAATAAATAATAAATAATATATAATCCATTGTCTTTAAGCACTGCTCTTGTGACGGCCTTAACTAATGTTGATTAATTTGATGGTGAGGTTTTCTCCCTTCACTTTGAATTAGATGACATGTATTGTAGCACGTTTTTATGAAGCACCTGATGATCATTGTGTTGGGATGTATTGCTATACTGTATAATGGTATCTTCCTTTAGACTTTGGTTATACTTACAGTACATTAGATAACATATTGTACATATTTGTAATATCTGAATACTGTGAATCCAGATACTGTATGTATCCAGTATGGGGGTTATTTATTTGCATTTCATTGTGTTGCTGTGGGCCCCGGATCTACATGTGTGTAGTTTGCATGTTCTCCCTGTGTCATCATAGGGTTCCCTCCAGTATCCCCCCCACAGTCCAAAAGCATGCTAAGGTGAATTGGAGATGCCATAATTGTCCATAGGTGTGAATGGTGTGTGCGCCCTGTGGTGGGTTGGCACCCTATCCTGGGTTATTACCTGCCTTTCACCCACAGTTTCCATGACCCTGCAAAGGAGAAGCAGGTATAGAAAATGGATGGATGGATGGATGGATGGACGTGTTGCTGTGTATTGCAAAAGTCGTGCCTGAGGCATCTTGGGAAACGTGGTGTGGCCACGGAGGCGCTAAGTGTTGATGAAGTTGATTTAGGCAAGTTTAAGCAGAAGCCTTGATTGATTTCCCCCAGAGCCCTGGAAAACATCAATTCACCTCTCATCAGAACCCCTTCTGGCGGTCATCAGCAGCAACCCCCCCCCCCAGGCAGGGAGAGGCCTGTCAGATTTATGGGCTTTTCTGGGGCCCAGAGTCTGCAGTGCACCGTTAGGCAATGGGAAAGCTTGCATCCACACTCTGCTGGCATAATTTAGAGTTCCTGTCTTTTTTCACCGCCAAAATGGATTGAGGCCCATGGGTTCCAGCTGGGTTATTCACTCTTTTCCAAAGGCTCAGCCTGGGACTGGGACACTGGTGCTTCCCGGCTGCCGTACAGGCCTCCTGCTTCAGTGCAGAAACCTAAGACCATTTCCAGTTCGGCACAGGGTGCAACTTTTGAAGTGCAACTGCAATGCAGATTGATAGAGCTTATCCTTTGAAATGAAAATCCACTCTTCAGTGCTTTCCTAAATTTTCAGTGCTTCTCGTATGTTGGGGTTTTAGATTTGTCACTCTCGTGGTTGTAATGGTGATCCAGGAAATGACCTCCCTCCTTCCCGTACAGCCTATTGGTTCGGTTTCCCCTCCCATCTATTCTTAGGGTTTTGAAACATGATGACTTTTTTATCACAATGCAACATGAATAACTGAATGGGCAAACACAACAAAAAAGTCTAATCCCTTAAAAAAGTTTCCCCGCTTCATTGTGAGGGCTAAATGCCATGTGTTCGTCATTGTAATTGTAGATCTGTAGAGTGAACAGAGAATGCTAATGTTTCTTGTAGTCTCCAGCATCCAGAAGATGATCCCTCCATAAGGTACTTTTGTTGATCACACCCAATGCATGGGTTTTTTTCCATTGTAGTTCAACCGCTCGGCTTTCAGAGCCTCGACCTGGAAACTGTCACCAGAACACCAGGCTGCGTTTTGATTTTAAACTGCCGGTTGAATGTGGTGAAGTCACCCCTAGCTCAGGGATGGTTTCACCCGTTGTGACTCAGCACCGTACAGATGCAAACACATGAAATCTGCAGGCAGGGCTGTGGATGGTGTGGAGCTGGGAACTGAACCCCCCCCCCATCCCCACCCTGGGCCACCTTTTTCTTTCTGTCCGAAAAGCACCGTGTGTGACAGTAGTCATTACAGGAGTGATGTTTCTCCTGTTTGGACTGCAGGTGCTTATGAAGCATTCAGAGCTGTTTTTCAATAGATGTGGTACTCAGAAAAACCTTAACTGCAATTTAGCAGGGGGCACAATTTTATTTAAAAATTTAAAGGAACCAAGTACTGATGGATATTGATTTAAAAACTTGTTCCTCTTTCCAAAGCGTGTATTGAAAGGCACTGCATTGCAAGCTCATAGTACAGGGATCCTGAGGAATGGGATTCTGCATGCCTGAAGAGCACCTCCTACTTGTGAAGCCAGTGAGGAGACCGTCAGATAAGAGGCGAGGTGTGCCAGTGAGAGGGAGACAGGTTTTGTTCCCTGTCGAGGACCAGCGGATGAGTGAGCGGCACGAAAGCAGCATGCAGCTTTTAAAATGCCAGCCGTGTGCCACAGCACAGCGATGTGTTGGCATTCTGCAGTAATAACGTTGTTTTACAATTACCGCTGTTTGTGTTGAAGGTGTTGAGCGTGCTTGGGGGAGGGTATCCGTCATGTATCGCCTGCAGGAAAAGGGCGCCTCACTTTATCTGAGGGGTAAGCCTAACGACACTGGGGCTGATGAAGGAAGCGCGTTCTTCAAGGTCATTTAGTTTTAATGTGCTCCCCCAGCACATCAGAGCCAGGACAATAAACCGATTGGCCGTCCCTGTCACTCCCGGAGACGTCCTTCATGCCCTCCATGTCCTTCATTAACTAGGTTTTACGGTCCCAAAAAGCGGTAATGAATTCTCAAAACCATTAGGGAAATTCTAGGTGCCCTCCAGCCAATTGCACACTCCAAGAGGAGGCCAGCTGGTATACGCCCCTTAGGCAGCATCATGGGGGGGCGTGGCCTATGTTTCATTTACCGACACCTGCTCCACCAGGTGTCCGTGTGGATGTTGCCCAGAGGCAGGTGTGGGTTATTTGCATGAACCTCCCCACCCCCAAATGCCCTTAGGTAGAACCAATCCTGTTACGAGCCTGGCCGGTTTCATAAATGTAAATTACAGCTGTGACTATCTATAAACAGTACATAATTAAGTTCCTTCATGAACTTATTATTACATGAGTTCTTACTCTTGAGATATTAAACTCCATGGCCCCAGCAGATAGACTCTGCTGGTCGTCTTTGAATACAGACTGTTAATCCTGATACTTTTTACCCACTGTGCCATACTTGGAGTTCCTCTTTTAATTAATGTCCTGTTGTATACTAATTTGTTTATTCCCTCTGTTGCATTTTTGTGAAGCTGAAGGTGTCCCAGCAGAAGGCTCTCGTTAGCCACTATTAACTGCCAGACAGAGTAGGCTCACAGTTCTAGAGTTGTCTAGTATTCTCTACAGTCCACTTTGTTATGTCTGTGCCGGAGTGTTCATCTTCATCTGAACAGGGTCACTGACCACCATTTCCCTATTTTTCAGAGCCTCCTGCGGTGAATAATGCTAATTTCATTTTTGGGGATGAGCCGCACGTGATTTGCAGGTGGCCTGACACACGGCTGAAAAGGCCACCTGCCATGTTTGTCTGAGGGCTGTTTGTATCCAGGCAACCTCTACCACGGTCCATTGGGTTGGGAACGCAATCTGTTTTCCTGCCTGGAATTTTGCCTGGACTGTCTGTGATGGATTTCTAATGTGTCTGTTTGGATCAACTACCACAGACAGGATGGAAAGAACTGCTTAGCTGAGCCTGTGTTGTGATGGCGAGGCCCAACTTGTCTGTTTTGATACATCCGGCACTTCAGCACTCATCAGTATACTCTGATAACACTTTAGATCCCTTTACTCCTGTCTTTGCCGGGCAAAATGCCTACAGTTCTTTCTTGCCGGTTGAAATGAGGCTTTTAAGGTTAGCTATGTTTCCCACGCATGGAAAACTGATCTTCTGACTGACCGTGTTGTGGGGGAGTCTCTGTTATATTATCACATTATTTTGTGTCACATAAAGGCATTCTCTACCTGATTGTCAAACTATTATTTGCTTGGTTCAGTGTCATAGTGCTGTAAATGCCAACTAGATCAGTGTCTTAAGATCTTTAGGCATTTATCTTGCTGTATGCTTTACTGTCCATTACTAGTCAGTCCATAAGAGGTCATGTTACCTTAATTATTACACCACCTGCTGGCCATGTACAGGATTGTAACTCTGAAGCAGTGTTTCTCAACCCAGTCATTGGGGACCCACAGACAGTCCACATTTTTGCTCCCTGCCATCTCAAATGTGGACTGTCTGGCAGGGAGCTGGGAGGGAGCAAAAACATGGACCAACTGTGGGTCCCCAAGGACCGGATTGGGAAACACTGCCATAAAGTACAGACAGTACAAAAAAATAAAATGGCTTTTCCTACTGCTGTCAGAACTGCTGCAGCCCAGGAAAAATACAGTTTCCAAAGCATGTTGTACTTGGCTCAGTGATCCGGAACCAACTGAAGTTTCTCCATCTTTCTAATCCTAACGGCCAAAGAAATATGATGTCTTGGTGTCTAAGGTGTTGGGCAGCTGAAATCATACATAGTCCTCAGACAGACGTATATCCCTCCAGCTGCAGCAAGCTACATCTGTTCGCAATTCTCAGAAGGGAATCGTTTCCATGGAAACTGTTAAAGGAAAGAAGGAGAGTCAAGCTTTGGTGGCCATCTTGCCTTTAACCCTTTTCCCTTACAGATTCAGTCAAGCGATTGTGAACTAGTGTGACTCTTTCAACGAACTAAAGCCATGGGCTCCTTATAGCATGACGGATGACATGTATTCAGAATGAAAGATGTGACCATGTTCAGTCGAGACACCAATACACAGTAAAATAAGCTGTACGGCTGAATGGCTAAATTGAATAAACATTTATGGATAGCATACTTTGCTTAATTTGTTCCTGATAACTGAGGTTGTCATGTCATTGTAACCAATGCTCTATGTTTTGTCAAAGGAGTGGATTTCAAAATGAAGACTTTGGAGATAGATGGCATCAAAGTGAGAATACAAATCTGGTGAGTGAAACACAACAGAACCTGTTTAGATTTAGGTTAAATTAATTTAATTAATTATATTTAACGTTTTGTCATATTTGTTGGCTTCTTCCTCTGGTAAAACAGCTGACAGGTAACCTAATTCGCAGTTCTGTGTCTGTCCATTAGGGACACTGCCGGCCAGGAGCGATACCAGACTATTACCAAGCAGTACTACAGGCGAGCACAAGTGAGTCCACGGTAGCAGAACATATCTGCCTCTATATTCCAGAATAGTTAAATCCATTTGTGGTACGGATGCCAGTAAACCACAGCTTTGGCTTATGTTTCATTTCCTCTTACAACAACTGAGATAAATTGGACACATCAGTAATGACACCGCCCCCCTGTGGTTTGGAGCCAAACCGTGGTGACCCCCTGCCTCTGTATGCTGACAGGGGATATTCTTGGTGTATGACATCACTAGTGAGCGCTCGTTCCAGCACATCATGAAGTGGGCCAGCGACGTGGACGAGGTGAGAGCCCATATAACATCGGCCAAGTCACGTGTCACCTTCTTTCCTGTCATTTCCTCCTGGGGTCAACAGGTCTTGGTTCTGCCTTCCAAGTTAACTGTAAAGCACTCATAGCCCCCCCAACCCCACTTCTATGTTCCAGTATGCCCCAGATCAGGTGCAGAAGATCCTGATTGGTAACAAATCAGACGAGGAACAGAAGAGGCAGGTAGCCACTGAACAGGGGAACAAGGTAGGACTGACTCTCAAAACAAGCACCAGAGCAACCCTAACCTGTTATTGTCTTAGCTAATTTGTAAAACATGAAATAAATAACACATTATTTAATGTGGTATACAGATAATTGTTTATATAGTAGGACTGCACGATAAAAAATTCTAAAATCATGTTGTGATTTTTTGTGATAAATATTAAGATTCATATAAAGCAATAAAGAGCTGAAAATTTACGCAAAATAAACTATAGACAAATAGAGTATTTTTATCTACTAAGAGAGTCTTTGGAATTAGTTGTTGATGTTGCGGCAAGTTGTGCCAACACAAAGCAGTGCTGACAAATCACTTACTTTTGCTCAGTGTCGTCTCTATGAAATCCAAAATATTTCCATGAAGCGGAAAGCAAATTTTTTGTTTAGAATAGAAAAATGTTTTGGTGACCAGTTATTGTTCTCTCTCCTCATCCTCACTCATTTTTATTAAATTTCTCCCAAACGCACCACACTGTCTATGGTTGAGTCCATCAGCAAGGTGATTGGCTCGGAGAGCGCATGTAGAGCCCACGGAAAAGCAGTAGCAGTAAACGTAACGTTTTTTAAACATATAGGGGAGACCGGGGATGGCTGTAACGTTTTTTACATTTTTGCCTGTACCTTGGAGCTCTTTTATGGAATTGCATTCAGAACTTGACTCAAACTGCATGTGTCTCCTATTAATTGGCACAGGTTTTATCTCTGTATCACAAGCAGACAGTGAATATGGTTTAACCTCCAACACATGGAAAAATGTTACAATTCGCCCCACAGTCAGTGATAGATGCAACACAGCACTGGGGTAAATGTAATATTATAAATGATGTTAATAATAGTTATTCAAAGTTTTTTATTTATTTTTTTCTTCAACAAAATTTATGGGTATGTATTTATATGTGTACAATGTATGTCAATCACAAGTAAAATCAAAGACCATAATGAAACCAAATAAAATGTGCAACTGTGCACCAGTTTTAATAACTGAATAATACTGTGTGTGTGTGTGTGTCTGTGTGTGTGTGTCTGTGTGTGTGTGTCTGTGTGTGTGTGTCTGTGTGTGTGTGTCTGT
>JAAGVU020000025.1:646085-662262 GCA_011763525.2 Mormyrus iriodes
TGGAGACAAGGTGTGGTAGTTGACTCTAGTTTAACTGTAAGTTAAGTTTAAAATAATGCGTTTTTTACACAACTGGTTGAGCAAGGAAAAGTACTAAGGAATGACGAGTAACGATAGACATGAGCCATTAGGTTGTCTTGTCTGCGATTGCGTTAAAAGATTTGTAGTTTACTTAACTGGAAATTCTGTCACGTTTGTCCAGATGTGTATCTGGTGCTATTATTTGTGGTATAAATCCGAAAATGAAAAAAAAATAGCTTCTACACAAATTGGTGGTGTTTGCTTTGAATCGGGATACTGGGTGTGATTGCCTGCTGACTATTAATCGTAAGCGATGACAGCATGAACTTGTCACTTTACTAGAGGGCATCGTTAAAAACCGATGAACAAGATCATGTAGATGAAGGAGCACAGTTTCTTCGACGATCTTGACGATCCCAGCAACCCGTTGCTTACATTAAATCAGCACCAAACATCCGCCAAGCTGCAAATAAATAAAGACACGTGGTGTTGTTAGCTGAGTTACATTAAAGAGGTCTTTTGTATTGACAAACATCGCTGGTGTATTTAAATAAAATGGCAATATTTAGCCTGTTGATTTTCACGTGTGACACAGACGTTATGGATTGGGTCTTTGCTGCTCGAACAACTCAAAATATAAATGTTTTTTAAAGATGTCATTCGTGAACCTTTTCTCTACAAAATGTCCATTTGTCTGTCTTTTGTTTAGTAGTCATCGTCGTGTTTTACTTGAGTTTCTGTTGCATCCTATTACGCAGTCTAAGAATGTCTGCTTAAGCCATAGTTTGTAATCCAGCAAAGTTTGAAATCGTTTTGCTTTATTTACAAATTCCAGGCTGCATTTTTGTTTTTAATTCGAAATGCCAGAAGGAAATTAATGGAAATGGAAATTAAATGAAAGAAGCTTTTAAAATGGTTTCTTGAGGGTTTTTTTGTCGGTTGAGTGAAGCTGTAAAATGACTTTTGTCGTGTTAAAATTCGTTAATAAAGTCCTTTTTTTTTTTTGAGGGCATGTTGGGTGGGTGGTCGTTGCTTGTTGCATGGCAACAGGGGGTTCGGCATAAGCTTCCATCACGGTAGTTTTGTAGTTGTTTCATTAACTCTCTACTACATCTATGATCTCTTAGCCAAATGAGCATCGCTGCAGACTCCCCAGTCTCCATTTAGACTTCTGTAAAACAGTATCTTGAGAGCAGATTGTCCCCCATTGCTCAGCGGGGCAGCGCATCTGCCGTGTGTAGGACCTAGACTAGATGCACAGTGACAGGCCCCAGTAACTAGTAAGTAAACATAGAGAACCTTTGCTGTTGGATGTGGTTCTTCCCTTGGTTTTGCCGACAATGCATGCTGCCTTCTCTTTTGGTTTGACACCAGGGTGTTGGACGATGGTCCAGTGACCCTTGGTTCACATATTTGGGAGATGGTAGACAAATAGACGGACGGACGGACAGATGGATAACTGGAAGGTGCAATGGTGCACGATGTGTATGGGATTAACCAGTCCTGGGCTGGGGGGGGGAGGGTCCGAACTCCCATTGGCAGCTATCTGGCATGGCTTTCAGTTCTTTGTGGTTGAGTGTAACTGAGGACAGTCACCTTGTACATGATTCTATTAGTTTTTCCTAGTCCAAAAGTCTTGGGACTTCAGGGTAGTTTGCCTATCTGTGGACCGAGATAATTCCAGCAGAAGACCGAGCCCAGAGTGAGGTGAGTGTGTGGAGTACATAAGAAATGTTAAAAGGGCAGCACACTCTGTTACGCTGAAAAATGCCACAGAAATCTTTAATGCTGTGGTAGCTACTCAAGATTACTGAAGACCGACTGTGACGTGCTGGCAAGGGCAGTGCTAGTTATTATTAGTATTTGACTGAAATAGGACAAGTTGAAGGCTGCGGTGATGTTAGGAAGCATTTTTAGAATGGAGCTGTATATATATTTTTTGGAGTGCCAGGGGGTTCTTGATTGGCTGTCCTTCAAATGATATGCAGAATGATGCCTTGTGGGCTTTTTGAGTGGGCAGAACGGATGTGAATCGAGGACGTGAAGGGCCAGACAGACAGATGATCCCTTCTCTCCTGTTTTTGCCGAGGATGTCCAGGGCTGTGGTGGTCACTGGGGACAACACCCCTGGAGAAAGTAGAGTGGCCCTCGAGGCCGGCCAAGTTGCAAGGGTGCATGCTGGAGTCCGATACCTGTTATCTTAGGTACCTTGCTGGGAAGTAAGCACTATGTAAAGGAGCGAAACAACTGTAAGTAGGACAGGCTGGATATGTCAGCTCAGCAAAGCGCTGACAGTCGTGGTGCTCGGAAATGGGATATTTCATCTGCTGTCGCAGCGCTGCACATTCCAGAGGAAAGCTGCCGTGCATGTGTCTCGAGTGCCGTCGCGCTCTCATTCGCCTGCTGATGCCAATGCTGTGATTCCCGCCTTTATTCTCAGTGTGTTCCTCAGTGGGAACTTCGCCCGCTCGTGCGAAGCCCGGAGTTCAAGGAAGCTGGCAAACTTCTCCTGGCTGTTCTTCCCCTTTGGGTCGGTCAGAATCAGTCTGAATAAAAATCTCTAGTAAATGGCTCTTACTTTTAGGTAAATAATAGCTGATATGGGGTGGCATGGTGGTGTAGTGGTTAGCACTGTTACATTACACCTCTGGGACCAGGGTTCAAGTCTCTGCCAGGCTTTCTTGTGTGTAGAGTTTGCATGCTCTCTCCGTGCTGTTGTGGGGTTTCCTCTTGGTACTCTGATTTCCCCCCCCAGTCCAAAAACATGCTGAGGTTAATTGGAGTTGCTAGATTGCCCGTAGGTATACATGTGTGAGTGAATGATGTGTGCGTGTGCGCCCTGCAATGGGTTGGAGCTCCGTCCTGGGTTGTTCCCTGCCTTGCGCCTATAGCCTTCGGGATAGGGTCCCTGATCCCCTGCGACCCTGAATAGGGCAAGTGGTTACAGAAAATGGATCGATGGATGAATAGCTGTTGAGAACAGGTAGGAGTGAGATTCAGCCAGGAAGAAATGAAGATCTTTGTTGCACCGTGTTTCTCAGGTTACAATTTTTTAAATCATTGTCACCCACATGGTGCCACTTTTCTCACCTTGAATTCAAGGGTTTGGCTTTGTAAACATACTGATTTATACTTAACCTCATAAAATTAACCATTAGTGCATTGTGCATTTTTGTAATATTTGCTTTTCATTTTTGAGTGGCCTTGTGTTTTTAAAGAAGGTACAATTGCTTTCATCTTCTCTTTGGTAAATGTTTTTAATAGCAGACGGCAACGGTAACAGAATTGCTGCTGTCTTCAACTGTAATTTACTAATGCAGTTTTAATTGCTGATTTGGGCTCGAGATTTAAGAAATTCCAGTTTTTGTCATGTGAGGTCTTTCCGGAGGGATAGTCGACATTAATGACTTTAAGGACCCTCTTGAGTTCACCCACACAAAGCCGGAGGACGAGTTTGGAATGAAGTTATCTGTGATTTCATTATGAAAGGGCTGAAGATTGCATCGCTAATGGCATGTGGCTGCGTTCCAAGTTACAAGGCGTCATTAAGGCGTAACTCTGGATGAAAATGGGCATCAGTTTGGGGTGGCTGTGTTTAATACTGAATGTGGTGCAGCTCCTTTCCAGACAGTAGATTCGATCCTGGTGTGTTTCCTAGGAATGGTGGTCTTATTGCAGGGCACCAAACGGCACCACCCCCACGTCACTCAGATTCTGTCTTGACAGGGTGTCAGGGTCGTCCCACAATTAAAACCGTACTCCCTGCTGCTTCCTCTGCTTTCATGGAGGTCAGAGTCAGACGTTAATCGGCAGGAGCAGGCGACTGCCCTAATCGGCACGTTTGCGTTGAATGTTCATGTTCTGTTTGAGTGCAGTCGGCTGACGCGGCCAGACCTTGCAGATCCGGCGGTTATCTTAGCTCCATGCTTCCCGTTATCTTTAAATGTCAATTTCCCACAAGCTTTTCAGGGTATTCTAGATGAGTTTTAATGTTCTTTTGTCAGTCGGGCACAGCCTGAAGTCACGTTCCCCTTTAATTGCGAACCGTCGCGTTAACTTTGTCCGTGTCCTTGGGTGAGGTGCTGTCTGGCTTGACGGGAATGTAATAAGATGCTGCCACTGCAGACGGCATCTATCAGCCCCGTGTGTGTCATCTTCCAGCTGAAAATGTGTCCGTTGTTCCCATGAGAGGACTGGAAAGTGTGTCCTGCTGCAGTGGTGGAGACATGTAGTCTAGGATGGGGGAGTTGGGGCGAGCACTTCCGAATGGGCCTGTAAAATCTCCAGGGTTATGCCAATAAAAAAGAACTGGAATGAGTTAAAAATCCACCTTTTTGATTTTACATGAAGAGGCTGACTAAGGGGGGGGATGCTTTTGAAATTTCTGAGGATTCTTGGAATTTTGCTCAGCCTTTTTACCACCTAAAGGCTGTGATAAAGGAGCTGTCACTTGTATTTGAGAAATGCCATTTAAAATGTCTTATTACATCTGAATTTAACATCCACCACTGGAAGACGTGCCTTACAATCTGCACATGTGAGCTGTGAGGCACCCTGCCCCCCCACCGGCTGGCGCTCCCCGTGGCTGAGCTTGCTCTGTGGTCACAGCGATTATCACGGATTGGTTTGATCACATAACCGTGTGCATTTTCTGCCTGCCTGTGGATTGTATCCTGGTATGTCATGAGGTCCTGGCTGCCCCACATTGAGCTTTTTTTATCATCTTCTAGCAGTGCTATCATTTCTTAATGCGGCAGGCCTGAAATGTCATCCTCACGTGTTTTCTTTTTTTTCCCACACCAATCAGAAACCTCCCCTCTTTCTCTCCCCCTTTCTTTTTCTCTGTCTCCACGGTCATTCCACGTCAGCTGTGTGGGACAGACAGGGGTGGGCTGATGATGGCATATTGTCTGGTATCGCAGTAAAGACTGTCAGACTGTGGGAATGAGGTTTCGCTGTGGAAAACAACACCCCATTGTTTGCCTGCAATGCCCCCCCTCCCCCCCACCTCGCAACCTAGCCTCAAATGCACAAATTGAAAGATCGCTCTGTGACCCTATTTGCAGCCACAGAGTGCATGCCTTGCTCTGCATTTGCAGTCGTACGGTCAATTAGGGGGTGTCCTTGCTGACCCAATGGGGGTCTAGAGTGGTATAATGCGCTGAGTCACTCAGGTCTGCCTGTGTCCCATGAATAGGTGTTAAGTGAAGCAGGGCGTGTCTTTTGGAAACCGGAATGATGAGGTGGGGTTTCCTGACAAAGCAAGGCTTGGGAAGCCCCCACCCCCCTTCCCTTGACCTACTGTTTATTCGCACGGTCGGGCAGAATTTCACTAAGCTGAATACTGGACAGAGATGCTTGCCATACCAGTGTCAAAGATCCAGGGCGGACACCCATTAGATCTGGAATTCTCATGGCATTGTGGGGTAACGGCTGTGGGCCGAGTGTTTTTGTCATTTGATGGGTTATGAAAGGATTTCTAGTCCCTGTGGTGGTGTTTGGGGTTTTTTTTTTTTTTTTTGGCTGTCACTCTCAAACAGTGGCTGGAGTAAGCCCTGATGTGATGAGGGGGGCACAGCTGTGATCAGCAGCTCCAGGGTGACTATTTTTTTAGACCCGAGTGCCAATAAATGTCATATAAGCCATGCACTACAGTGCAACTCCCCTGGGGTCATCTGGTTTAGCAGCTGATTGGCTTCTGGCCCTGTCTCTGTGTATTTGTGCATTTGTGCAGTGTTTCTACAGTGGAGGTGTTTTTTTTTTTAAATGTTTTATTTTTTTGCAGTTTCATTGTTTTGAATCTTTTGGTCGTAGTCTGTGGGATGCAGATGAGTAAGGATTTCATTTCATTGTAGTACGCATGCATGACGGTAAATTTTTAAAAACTTGAAATGGATACCGACATATGTGATTAAGGAGGAATTAAGGAGTTAATTAAGGAGTCGTAATGCTGAAAAGCAATTTCTAAATGGATGCTATAATGTCATGCGTCTTTGACAGTGTCACACAGTAACATGTCCACCTCAACTCCTCCATTCGTGTAATATGTGGACATCCGATGATTAACATGATGATAAACTTGACTCCTATGAAAACACCCGATGTTGGACTGAGTTGAATTTTACTCATTGTTCATTTGTGAAACCTGTTCGTCTCTTGACTAGTCTCTCACTAAACTTAGCGAAACATTCTTGCTTCATCTGCTTGGTGGGTTGCCAGTTTCTGAGCCCCGGCAGGCTTTAAATTTTTTACCTTCACACAGGGATTTACTGGAATATTTTCCGGGAGGTGTGAGATCTCCCTCAGCGGTCCATTATCTATCAAGTCCGTCTGCGGAGGTGCTGCTGCGGTTACACCTGCTGCTCGGGGAGCAGAACAGCAGGAGGCTCTCGGTAAAGTCATTAAAGACATTACGCTTTCGATTTTCCGTCCAAAGCCAAACGATGGCGGCCATGACCTTCAAGGCTTTTCCACAAGTGTAACAGAAGTTGGTGAGTTGCACGGCCCATGTTTCATGGCAGAGCGCTTGTAGCTGTAGCCTGTTTGTTTTTAGCCAGCTGCGGTGTGACTCTGGAACGTGCTCATGTGCCGAGCTTATTGAAGATGGATGGAAATGAAGGAATCCTTTCCCTGCCATGTTTATAGGCACATATAGTCTGTCACAGTCCACACAGAATAGGCCTCTGCTCTGTTCCTGACCTTAGGTAACAGGGCTATTGTGGTCTTGAGTGTCTGTAATCCCTGTTAATCAAATGGTCTGATTAAGCACCTTCACCTTGTGGCCAACACTCTCACCTGCTCGATTTTGAAGGTCTGTATATAGATGTCACATCAGCATGACTGATGGAGCTGTGTTCCCAGCATGCTCAATTCCTACTTTTGTTGGTAGCTCTCCTGTTGTCACTCTGACTGAGAATGTTGCAGCAGAAATCATGCCTTGTGGTGTTGTAGCGTTTAACCCCTGTGTTATTTTTTGGGTTGAAGTTACCCCAGTCCGTTTTCAAAATGAGGATAAATTCTATAGAATCTAGAATTTAGAACGGAAGAAGTAAAATACACAAGGGGTATTCTGGATTGGTGATGTAGGGGCCAGACGGCCTGGGGGTAGGCAGGTGCTGTCCAGCTGTTGAGGGTTCACCCATCTTGATATCAAGGAGGACATCAGCCAATCCAGGGCTTCAGACTTATGGTACCATTTATGGAGAGTGTGCGAGTCTAAAATTTCACGTGGTGGCATCTGTGTGAGTGTATGATAATCATTACGATGTTTTATTCTGGCAGGGCTACTGTTAACGAATTGTGATTGGAAGTTTTTTTTCCTTTTTTAACTACTCAATGTGTGTCTTATTTTTTGAGTTGGTTTCTCTACCTGCACGCGGGAGTACGTACGTAAAGGCGCGCGGATGACAAAACGCGCGGAACGATCCCTTTAGCGGTGGCGGTCTGTGATGGATTGATTAAAAAATAATAATAATAAACCAAAATGAGAAGAATGAGGAGGACCCCGGATGGAGAGGGGATGCCAAAGAGATTCAGTTAATTGGCATATGGCAGTGTTTGCCGTGAAACATCTCGATGGACGATGAAACCGCGGGGGGCGGGGTAGTTAGGTAGTCTTGTGAAGGTACTGTACACTTATGTAGTTTCTTTTATGCCTTTAAAATGACTATTTATACATGTATTAAGTACTTAATTACTATTCGTTTTTACTGCGTATTTGTACATTTGAATCCATTCACAGCCCATCACCCGGTCTTTTCTTTACTTCGTATAGCCTGCCGTGAGTCTCAGATCGCGTACTTCAGTACTTAGGCATTCAATAACAAGTACATGCACTTGTGCACTCAAATAGCAAGTTTCAGTACCGAAGCGCGCGATTTGAGACTCACGGCTATGCTTACTAGTCGTAGTGATGAAGTAATGGTATCGACAGACTTGCTAAGAAAGGTATCCTAGCCTATAGTGTGCTGTTCTGTTATTTCTAAATAACAGGAACAACTTATTTTTATTTCGATTTATAGTAACATTTTAGTTTTTTATGGCTATTAACCGGTCAAAAAATGTAATTAATTATTTAAAGTCACTGTAGTCCGGCCAGGTAGTTAGCCTAAACTAGGGCCCCTGAAATGCAATGCGGAAAATTTTAAGATTATAAAAGCCAGTGTGTGACAGTAAATCAGCAAGAGGTTCCTCTAGTCATTACAATATTAATAATTGATTTGTATTTTTATCATGAAATTGTTTCAGTTAAATGTGAAGGACGAGAAATGGCATTATATTGTATATAATTATTTTAATAACAATATGACAATTTGGAATTATTTAAGAGAGAGCGAAGTTTTCCTGTTCACTTGGTGGGTAAGTTTTAATCCTAAATTTGCTATAAAAAAAATAAAGACTGAGGCAGGTGCAAACCAGATAGATTTTAAGATTAAATTTCATGTGTGAACCTTGCAGACACTGGGGGGTGGTGTGGACAGGATCACAATGCTGGCTCAACATCGTGATGTTTGCCATCAGTGATGGACGATGGCATTGTCCATCAGTCCAACCCTAGTCCCGACAGACACAAGTGATGATCAGAGTGCAGGTGCAGAGAGAGAGACAGACTGAGCCAGTGAAAAAGAAATACCACTTTCAACCTTAGTACCATGCTGCACCAAAAAGGGTGTGACCAAATCATGTGCTGGTGCAACCAACTAAGAAAGTTGGTAAGACCTGTGCTACCACTGGAAAAGTCAGTCCAGAGCTCTGCAGTGAGAAGTAACTGAAGCAATGACACCTTTGCAGAGTCATTGTTCTTGAAATTTGACAAGGGAACCCCCAATGGTCGCTTGGCAAGAGTCAGCATTTGCCCTTAAGGGATCTTGATTTGCTGTCCCAGAATCCCACAGACTGCAGAGTGGGACAGCGAGACTGCAACCTGCAGCACATTGTGAACAGGAGATCATTCTGATACCATTTCCCATTAAGCCATTGGAATGTGGGGGTGGGGATGGAAGGGAGTGGGGAGTCAGTTTGGGTGCAGCAAGCCAGCCTGTGGATGGGACAAGAGGGCTCTGCCCACACAATAGGCATGAGGTCATTGCTTTCATCTCCGTGCCACGGAGCAAATTTGCACGAGCAAAAGGAACAATGGGGTGGGCTGCTTGTACACCCCCACCCCACCCCTCCCCTCCTGCTAGTGTGCTTGGGAGCCTCCCAATTTACAGAAACGCTAAGTAAACGTTTACTCTGGGAGTGTAATGATTAGCTGGACAGGCAGGAATAAGCTGGCGGGAGCCTTCTGGAGCTGCTGCTCACGTGCGTCGGAGTGCTTTTCTCACATGTCCTGTTGTGTTCTCTTATGTTCACCTACCTCTTTGTGTTTATATACTCGTAACCTGATTTCCTCTAAGATCTAAGAACATTCGTGTTAGTCACCCTGAGATGGCAAAGATGAAAACTTAAATGACCAGTGTATCAGTCCCTGTACACCTGGACCGAGCGTGCACAGCACGTTTTGGCCGGAAGGTGCACCGGCAGCTTCCCAGGGGTGTGCAGTATGATTGATTTCAGTCTCATCATAAGCACTATGT
Source organism: Mormyrus iriodes (assembly GCA_011763525.2). NCBI lineage: Eukaryota > Metazoa > Chordata > Actinopteri > Osteoglossiformes > Mormyridae > Mormyrus > Mormyrus iriodes. Next base: position 655,685 of record JAAGVU020000025.1, read on the forward strand.
CTCTTTACAACTGAAGTTGTAATTTGTTATTGAAACAAAGACCTGGCTGAACGCCATCTTTACATATTTACTGGGTGATGCCATTCAGAAAAACATTACTCCTGTTTTCATTCAGTGATCACCTTTTCAGTTTAAGTAGCATTATGTTGAAAATAGGGTGTAGGGTAAGGATTGCTGGACTGCTCTTTCTGTGTTTCTTGTGTTGATTTGTTAACCCACAAGCTTCCAGTTGAATGATGTTCAGCACTGTGAGGAACCAACTGGAAACCAAATATTTATTTTTATTTTTCATGTTCACTTCCCTAATTACCATTTAACATACTATGATGCATAGAAAAATCATTTTTATTGCTTCCTGGCATGTGAATCATGACTCATTGACACAATTCTTCTATGCTGCTGACTGCTTGCATAGGGAATCCTATGAAACAAAAGATTGGGGAATGGCTTAGTTAGTAGGTAGTGCTGAATGCACCGTAGCCCCTGAACATGGATAAGTGGAGAAACATGGATTAAAAGAGAAAACGTGTGGTGAATGTCGATATCTGAAAAACACTGTCAATTTGCTTACTGCGTGAAGTGCACTCTGAAATCGCCAACCAAGCACATGACATTTCTCAGGTGAGGACCAATGTTGCTTGTTGTGATGTAATTAAATTTGTTCTAGATCTTTTTGGCAGGTTTTTCCTTGGGTATGGTGTTCTGTCTAACCCTCACCTGTAATGTCATCACCTGTCATCCTCTTGCGCCTGGATTGTCTTGCTGAGACTCCTGACTTTATGAATCATTCCCAGTGAAGGCCTTGTGGCCTGTGTTTAACTGTGACTCAGGTACTCACGAGGTTGACACCCCCCCCCGAAACACACCTGGGTTTTTATGGGCTGATTTTGGCAAAGATGATCTCACCTCCAGGTTTTGGCTACCTCTTCCTCCTAGGGCAGCCGCTCCTTGCCGTGTGAAGCTGTTTATTGTGGTGGCGTGCGGTTGCAGTTGTGAAGTGGTTTATGGAGGGGCATTGGTGGGTGGGTGGGTGGGGCAGGGGACTTTCAGTCATTGCCGTTCTGAATGATGGTCTAAGCTTTATGATTCCACTGCTCTGTTTGTGATTTACTGTACCGTGTCCATCAAACCCAAATGCCCCCCCGCAGATCAGAGTATTAATTGCACAACTGTTTTTAATTGGACTCATGTTCTTTTAATGAAGTGGCTGCCTAGAGCAGTTTCACAGGTTCCTCTGAACTGGAGGGGGGTGCCAGAGAGAAGCTGGTGTTACTAGAGGGAGCTGAAACTGGTTTTTACAACCTTGGCAGTTCACAAACATGCTACGACTTTGTTTCCTTAGACTAGTTAATAAAAAAAAAAAAAAAAAAAAAAAACTGTCTTGATGTTGTAAGCTGGTGAGTAATAGTGAGTACCAGATGGTCTGATGTTATTTACATGATTTGCTGCACAGGTGTTCCCAGGCTGTGGAGGTCAGTGTCTGGTTCCTGTAGTTGCCTGCTCTCGGTGCTCAGATGCAGGTGGAATGACTCCAGCTCACAGGTGCTTCTGGTTGTGTCGACAAGCCAACCGCATTCTCGCACGTAATGTAGCATCACACTCGTAGGCTGAAGATAGTCAGGATCTCGTGGACTTGTGGTGTCCCACTATCAGTCAGAGTGACCGGGCTTCCGATGCAATTTGCTTATTCCCTCTGTGGGTGGCCCAGAGTTTTTTGTGTGTGGTGTGGTTTGCTGTTTCAGTACGTTTGGTTGTACTATGTTGGAAGCTTTGTTGGAGTGGGGGATAGCAGAAGGACTGACCTTCGCTCCTTTGGGCAGTTGCTGGCCCTTGCTGCTTTCAGGAGTCTGTTGTGCGGAGTTGTCACACTGTCCCCCACCACTGACCTGAACACCTGAGGGCTTTAGTGCCTTGGCGTGTGAGTTCTATCATAGTCGGTACTGTGGCTCTTGTGTTAGACTGCCCCCTGCTGGCAGAAATTTGCTTGCCTGCCAACTGAAGAGGGAGTCGGTGCCCAGAGGCGAAGGAGTTAAACTGACACTGCGTCGGGAATGCCGCTGAGGTTGCACCATGCCAAATTACATGCCTCGTTAGCAGACGCCCTCGTTGAAAGGCAGAGCATGCTAATTTTCCCCAACTCTTCCGCTCAGGGATGCGGCAACTCCTGGCATACCCCCCCACTCCCCCCAATCCGAGAGCAGCCAGATGCTCATCTACTGGAACGTGTGTGGGGGGGCGGCAGTAATGCTCAATCAGACCCATTGAGTTTAAGCACTGTGCCCTGTGCTGCAAAGCCCAAATTACTTGAGCCTGATGAGCATCGGGACGTTTCTGCCAGATGATCCACCCACGGCCATCCTACTCCACGTCGAAAAGCTTCTGCAACAACAGGTTTCTGTTACACCCTGTTCTTTCGACTTTGAATCCAGCCAACAGTGTTGAAACTAATTGTTTAAGCAAGGATTGTTTCCTGTCTTCTTCCCAGCTGCTGACCTTTGACCCCAGGGCCTAGAAGAGCTCTAGAGCTCCTCGTAGATGTTTTCATGTTCCCAATTGTGATTGAGGCTATTCCAGCAGAAATGTTGCTCTCTAATTTTCTTCGCGAAGCCATTTCACACTGCTTGTTTGAACATGGCTCCAATTAGATCAGCCAGTCTCCTGCGGTTTGTGGCTCCTGGATTAGAGAGGCCTTTCTTGGTCTTGGAATATTCTTTCCAAAAGGACGATATGATTGGCTAGGAGAAGAGAAAGACCCCCACCTTCATGTCTGAAAATGACCCCTCTACACGAATCCCCCGAAATCACTATAGATCACGTCTGTTAGAGGTATACACCCCCGTTGGAAGTAGTTTGGAGCTTTGAAGCTGGCCAGGTCTGTGTTGTGGGATCCTGGGGGTGACAGATAATAGCAACCCTAAGGTCCATCGTCTCACTCTCCCCGGTGGGAGAGAAGCTGCCTGAGCTCTGAAATAAGACCCCACCTACGACTGTTTGACGATGTTTTTACTTTTAGCTTCACCATTTCATGTCTTTTTTCATCTTCGCCTTCAAAGGATCTGGCAGCTGAGCACTGCACTGCAAAGCGTGTTTGTTTTCTTTGCTGATTTAGCTGCTATTTGGATTGAAAATCTGGCATTATGGGTGGCAGCGCTGACCACATCTTAAACGAAGCACTGGTCCTTTGCAACCACACTTCGTTTTTGCTCGGTCTAGGGAGAGTTCACTGGGTGCTTTGTGTGGCCACTGATGACCTTTGACCTGAAGGAGTACAATCGAGGAGATTGGCTGACTCCCAGTATAGGCGGACTTCTGGACTGGTGTGCACTTCAGTGGCCCCAGAGAGTGGTCAGGAGTAAGTAGCAGGGGCTACATACGTCATAGAAGTCGATTTTAACCGTGTGGGCGGTGGACACGGTCTGTTCTGAAACATCCTGCAGCATCGTTTTCAGCGACCCCCCCCCCCATGTGACTGTGTCTGCACGCCTGTCTACACTGACGGTGCCCCAGACAGTAGGGTAGTTGAGTCTCATGATTCATTTAAAGACTGTGATTTCTGTGTTAACTAGTAGTTCCGCCCCCTACTGCTGACATGCGGCTGGACTTTAACTGTTAATAACTGCTGCTGAATGAATGGGGTGTCTGCGGCGACCCTCGCATGTTTATCTTGGGTGATCACCCCCCCCCCCCCACAATCCTCCCTTTGAGTCACAGTCCACTGGTGATATGAGTGGGTGAGGTCGTGGTCTCCTGAGGGGTCAGCAGTGCTGATCCCATGATGGGGTGACAGGTGTGAAGCAGTTAAGCCTTTCTATGTGACTTCACACTCTTCCTGAGGTGATCAGCCGGCCTTTATAGTAAAGTAAGCTGACCCGACGGCCCACACATACGCGAGAGGGTGGTGATCAGCACAACAACGGCGGGGTTTTGCATCGCACGTCACTGTTATTGTTATGCGTTTATAGCGGCAGCGCTGTGTTCCTCTGCTCAGTATCTCTAGCATTCCACATCCTTTCCTGGAGCCCAAACACGTCATAAATTTCCAAAGCCCAGGAGGAGACGCAGGATCGCTTGGCTCCCGTCGCTTTCTTGACCTGTGTATTGGCTGGTGGGCTGGAGGGGGGGAATTGTTCCACAGCTCCGACCCGAGGTGGACTGGTGACTTTGATCTAGGCTGTTGGGGTTCCTCCAGCTTGTTAGGTGGGCTGTTAACCTAAGAAGGTAATGTTGGGAAGCTTTTTTTTCCAGGGGCTCTGAGGCAGGGGAAATGGGTGGGGGTGGCTTTCAGTTCACTGGTATCACTTACCCCTGAAGTTTGTCCTTTTGCGGCAGAGAACCACGGAGGAAAAGCTATACACAAAGGACAGTGGGTCCACAGTGGAGTGGGGTAGAGCTGATTCCACCACACTTAGCATCAGGTGCTCACCTGCCGGATTAGCCCAGTGCTTTCATTACTCTGCCCTGCCTGGCGGAAGCACTGTGATTTTGGGGGGGGGAGATTAGTAAAGAAGAAAATCTACCCCACCCCACTAAATATTTTCTCCTCCTGACACCGGGGCAGCTCCAGGGGCGAATGTTAGCAGCTCTTCCTGTCTGAGTGCTGTATGGGCTTCCTTCTGTATATAATCATTTCCTGCCTGCCCTTAGAGCAGAGGATCATGGGAAATTCCACAAATCACCTCCTAAATATATGATCGCCGACTGAGGACTCTGGATAGTGTCAGCCCTTCTCCTTGCCCATTGGAAGAATTGCACCCCCTCCTTTGCGCCAGCACCTCCAAGGAAACCCCCCGACACCGATATCTATGCTTTTAAAGGATAACTTAATGAGAACAGTCAAGCCAGGCAGCCTACCATTCTAAATTTAGCCAATGGCCGCCTGTGAAAGTGCAGTCCAATTAAAAAGTCTGTACGAAACTGTGACGCTTCGTCTCTCGGGCTTTTATTTACACTCTTATTTATGTATTTGTCTATGCAGGGAAAATTCCCAGCCTTCCCCAGGTGCCGGGTATGAATCATGCTAACAAATGAGCAGCCGTGCTTTTCCAGACCTTTCTTCCTGGCTGGCTTCCTGTGTGTTGAATGATTTATTCCTGGCTTCTTGGCCTCTGGTTTTTACTGCCTGATATAATAGTTCCCAGCATGCCTAGGGTTCCCAGGCATCCGATGCAAAATGGAGCGCCTGCTTGTCTCCCTGGCAACCTGAGTGAAAATGACAGCAGGGGTTGGGCAGCAATTTTTTTAAATTGGCATATATTTTTAATATATGGTGTTTAAGTGAACAGGTAAAGTTTATAATTAAGTGAAATATTTTTCATATGCAGATCAAGAAAAGCCTGTCAGTACAGTGAAAAGACCTGCTTAATTAAATGGCGTTTTGATATAGAATTACACCTTTCCTCCGGTGCTTGAGTAGGAGTTATTACTACCCTCTAATTGTCATATGTAGATACAGATAGAGGTTTATCCGGGTTGGGGGGGAAGTGGTTTTTGAGTTGGGGCATGTGATGCCAGGCGGCAGGCCCGCACCCAGATCTCCATTAGGAGGTCAGGGAGGCGTTTCTCATCAGTTACAGCAGGTGTTTGCGTGCCTGTCGAGTCGTTCCGTGCTAATAGCAGTGGTGGATTGGGTGGAGGTGGGGGTGGGGGGACCAGCGAAAACGTTTACACCTGCATGCTATCGTTTACCTTCTCACACGATGTGGTTTTCATCTTTGTACGGCCTGTAATTTAATCCACTTTGTTCTTCTTCTGGCCTCCGGATGCCGGCCTGCCCACGGTAGCTGTGCCCCTTTCTTCACTCAGAGGTGACTGGCAGGGCACGGCCACTGGGAGCTGCAACTCTGTCGGCTTTGTTCTGCTTCACAAGCGATCTGTTGGCTTTCTGGACTGTTATTTGTCTTCTATTACTTGACACTGCAGTGACAGCCAGAATTTCAGGAGGAACTGTGGCCTCAAACCCGCTACCCTGACTCATCATGTCTGTTCTACAGCCTTCAGTTGAGGTTTAAAATAATGCTTTAAATCTGGATGACCGGGGAATCAGTGAGGCCTTAGAAAGTGAAAGAGGCAAGATGGGGTCACAGTGTGCATCATTATGCCATGCCGGACATGTCAACTTGCAGTTGACAAAACTCAAAGCGTACTTTATTAGCTCTTTGAGTAATCAGATTGTGAATATCATAGTTTGCCTGTATTCAGAGAATAGTTATCCTGCCTCTAATGTATTAGTTGATTGATTTACCAAAGTTATTCAAGATCTTCCCACCTTCCTGCACAAAGACCCCCGCTGCCTTTTTGATCTTGGTAAGCATTCTCCGCAGTCATGTCCCAGCTCACATCCCAGTTCCTGAGTGGCAAACCCAGTCCGAGATTTACGATTCCCATTCCCCTATTACTGCCATGGCCTACGCTGAGTAAAGCAAAGGAACGATCCCACGTTCATCCTGACTGGCTTTGTCTTTGAAGGGCGGTGGGACAGGAGCCTACACTACAGAGATGCTCTCTTGTGTGTGTGTGTGTGTGTGTGTGTGTGTGTGTGTGTGTGTGTGTGTGTGTGTGTGTGTGTGTGTGTGTGTGTG
>JAAGVU020000025.1:670496-691253 GCA_011763525.2 Mormyrus iriodes
ACACACACACACACACACACACACACACACACACACACACAAACACACACACACACACACACACACACACACACACAAACAGAAACACACACACACACACACACACACACACACACACACAAACAGAAACACAGGCATATATTTGTATTCATATCTTTGTAGGGACTCTCCGTTCATTTCTTTGGGAAAAACCCTTATCCTAACAGTGACAGCCTTAACCATAAGTAACCAAACAAAATACAAGACTTTTGGAATTCTTTGTTTTTTTTTGACTGCAGTCACAAAATTGATTCTCCTGTTGTGGGGACCGGAAAAATGCTCCCACAAGGTCAGAATAACAGGTTTTATCACATTGTAGGGGACATTTGGTCCCAGCGATGTAATATATATACATGCCCACACACACAGATTCGGGGTGATTCAGGTCAAAGCAGGAACACTTGTCCTGGTCTGCAGTGGTCCAGAAGGACTCCTGTGAATCAGAGGGCTGCGGAGGAAGTCGGCCGGATGATGCGTGGCTGATGGGGCCTGTGAGCAGCTGTTTGTGGGAAGCGTGTAATCTCTGTGTCTCATTGAGGAGGGCTGGAATGAGGCAGCGGTGGTAAAACTTAATGACACACCAGCCTGCTTCGTGCCTGTGTGCGGGTAAGCAGATTTCAATATGTGAGGCTTGCCCAGCGGTCCTTGGCTCGGCTGTTTACTGGACTTTACCGGTCTCGGCTTTGAATTAATAGGATCTCCCTCTAAAAATGAATGAGCTGAGAGCCCTTGAATTATGATGTGACCACCTCTGCTACTATGTTAATACTCCTGGTGTGAGCCCTTGCCTAAGTCGTTTCCCCCTGCTTTTACATGGTATTACCCTGTTTTGCTCTGTAAGCTATTCTGTGTTCTCCCCACCGTGTGCATTGCCTTGTTGCAAACGCGCGGCTGCAGATTTAATCGGGCGGCACAGCGAACGTGACCAGTGTTGGTAATGGCGTCCCATCAAGGTCACTCTTGGCTGTCCGCCGCTCTGCACAGTGAGGTCTCCTGTGTGAACGGTAGACGCCCCCCCCCCCCTTATCGGCATGTTGGCCTTGTCTTCTCTGTCTTTTGAGTTCCATAGACTTTGTGACAGTTCCCAGCACAGTGCTACTCGCTGGGCTGAAAAGACCTTTGTCTGTGTGCCGGTGTTGTCGGGTGCTATGTTGCGATTGGCCGGCCGCACATCTGGGGGCGGGTCTGCGTCATGCAGCGGGTGGCTCCCCGGAACCCAGCTGTGTTTACACGGTCCCAGTGGTGAGCGTGCTCAGTGAGATACCAGCTCATTGCCGGATGCAGAGGAAGCTGACTGTGTGTATTCCTGTGTAAACTCCCTCCTGCTCCCCTGGCCGCCCAAACCCCCGAGCACACAGGAAACATAGGCAGCGATAAACACAGAAAGACGAGGGCAGCTATTGTCTGGGGTTGGGGCGCCAGCGTTCTTGAGGACAGGGGATCAGTGCGCATCACGCGCCCTGTTAGGCGTGTATGTTCAGACTGGTTTTTCCACTTGGATGTTTTGAACCTTCACGGTAGCTCCTTCTCTGTCCCGGTCCTTCTGTGTCCTACTCTTTCTTTTCTCTTTCTCCTCCTCTTCTCTCTCTCCCTCCCTCCCTCTCTGCATTAACAGAAAAACAGGTGCAGCTAAACTGTACCCGAGCCATTTCTCTCATTTCTTCCATCCACCATCTCATCTGTCATTTGTTTTCACGGCAGATGCCCCGACGGCACATTCTTGGTCTTTGCCCCTTCTCTCTCCTATCATAATGCTTTTTCAGACATAAGATATTTCGAGCAGCTCTCCCGTGCCTCTCAGACATCCTATCTGTCCACCTCCCCTTCAGCCGCTCCCCTTCAAGGGTTCTGTGCCTCAATGCCAAATGAGGAGTCCCCAGAGAGCACAGAGATGGCCACCATGCAGGTGACTTTAATCGTGGTGGCATCTGTTGACGTCTGGACTGTTCTGCAGGTGACAGTGGGTTGTGATGTGTGTTGTTTTGGCCCATGCTGTGGCTCGTCTTCTGAACCTCCCCCCTGACATGATATCCTCATTCAGAGCTTTATGTGCTCTTTCCTGTTGGGCTTGTATGGGTTCTTCAAGGTGTCTTTCTGAAGTAACATGGGTTGAGGGGTGGGATCAGCGTGGACTGAAGTCCGGGGACGTCAGCGGCGGCTCCTGCTCACCTGCACAGCGCAGGAGGCTCAGCCACATGAATAATTACCAGCTTTGCCTGAGGGGGGGGGGGTGCTCAGCGTGCAGTTCCGAGGTGTCCGCACACTCCCGCAGAGAGGCTGCTTCTCCACGCGCCCCATTTGAAAGCAGATTTTTCTTTGTCATCCTCAGCGCCCAGTGGCACCTTCAAAGTGCGCGTCTCTGCTCTGCATCCAGTCTTAGTATTTCATTATTTTTTCTCCTCCAAAAGGCCTGAAATTTCACGCTGCTGGTGCTGCACCTCTCTTGGCCGCTCGATAATTACGCCACTGTGCCAGGGCTGCTATTCTGGGCCCCCCCCTGTTGGCCACATGCTGGTTGACCTGCCAGGGTCCTGGTAGCTGGCCCGATGCTGGCAGGGTGCCCCTGACGAGCCTATTTGTCACGTTGGGTGGAGTTTGGGGCTGGTTGAGTGTTATGCTGGGCCAGCACGAACACGAGAATTGCCACAAATCTGCAAATGTCCCATATTCAATGTTTTCATCTCCTATCTGAATAGGAAGGGCAGGGGGATCCCATGGTGTACTGCCGTTTCTTACGTACACCAGGGTGTTGTGGATTGCTCTGCGCCCCCGTTCCCCCCATTTGATAGTTTCATTTCATTCAGCCTCATTTTCTGAAAGCTTTGTTTAACTAAGAGGGATCCATTTAGACAAAATGAAGCTGCGGTGTTTGTCCTCTAAAGAAAAAGCCTGCAATTTAATTTTAGTAACGCTCACAACAAATCGATACTCGGTGCTTCCTTCCTCAGCCGCCGTCTTGGCTTTGTTCGCCTCGCGGTGAAATGTTTTCGGAAGACGGTGCGATCGGCGTGATTAAAGTGTGCGCGTTTGCCCAGAAAATCCCCAGGTAGTTCTCATTAATACTTTCACGTATCATTTGATGCGCAGCCACCCTCCCCCGCCTTTGAACTGCGATCATTTCTATCATCTTAACCCCCCCTCCTTCCCCCTTAGTGTAAACGTTGGTATAAGATTAGAATGTTTGCAGACTGTCGCTCACATGCTTATTATCGTGATTCCGTCATATTTCATTCAGTCCTGGCCCTGGCAGTAGCTCTCAGGTGAGAAATGGGGCCTTTTAATGAGTATCACAGACCTCCTCGCTGACCGAGGAACCACTGCCGGCGGTTTGGATTTCTGTGACGCCGTTTGGCACTGACCTGGTTAGACCCCTCGAACCCCAGAGTTGTGCACTGGTGACGTGGGCGGCGCTGGGTTACCTCTCGGGGCTGGACGCTCTCTGTGCCGGCCGGGCCGGGCCACGCAGGGGCAGCCTCAACGTGCAGGTCCCCGGGCTTAGCAGGGGATGTAGGAAGCACTAAGCTTTCCTGGCAGTGGCTTCAGGTTTCCACTTAGACAGACCCCTGCTGTTCAGAGTCAGCGAACTGCACTTATGAAATATGGATTTTGCTGCAAAGTGCTTTTCAGAAATGTTTTTTTTTTTTGAAAGACCTGGAGTGGGACGCAATTGCGAGTTGGAGAACGCAGGTCTGTGCCTTGCCTCCCCGTTTGTCTTTGCTTTGCGTTACTTTGTTTCAGTACCATACCAAACACTTGCCCCCTCCCCACACCACCAGTCTGAGGACGTGTCACGCCAGGGGCTCTGTGGTCGCACTGCTATTTGGTTACTGAAAGCGGAGCTCACAGGCGAGTGCGGACAAGTGGCCGCTTTGACTGGGGGGTCACCACGGTAACGAGGATCCTCTTATTGGAGTGTTTTTTCATACTTTTGTACTGTGGGGGGGGGGGTCCGCAGGCAAGGTTGAAGGGTGGTGGGCACCCTGGACGCTGATGATGGGGAACCAGCAGTCTGACGGCTGTCGCCTGCAGGCCCGTCTATTCTGCTGCTGTCAGTCCTCTTTGGGAATATCTCTCTCACCCCATGAGGCAAATTTTTCCTCATCCACTTTTAATTAACTGTTCTTCTTGTCTCGTCTTCTGAGGTGCCCCTTTAAAAACCGCAGACGTTGTTTACGCAACTATTTTAGAATGGCTAAATGTGTCGACTGAACTCGACACTGCAGTTAAACGCGTCCTTGTTGTCACTTGCACTGCCCCCTGCTGATTGGGGGTGGGAATCTGCTGGGTATACAGCTGTCACTAGCTCCTGGTATGGACCTGCGTGCGTGCGTGCGTGCGTGCGTGTAAGGGTCTCCAGAGTACTGAACCGCAAGAGGCTGTGGCCCAACCTGGGGGTTCCTTCTCGGAGATGTAACCACTTTCCGCTAAAATAACATGCAGTCTAATCCCCAGTCCATGGGACAAGTTTCTATCTGCCATTGGGTTCCTCAGGGTTTGGGAGGAGGGCCACTGCTGTCACTCCAGGAGGAAATGCTTCTCCATGTTCCGATCTGGGGCTTCACCTTACTCCAGTCCAGTACCTTTTTACCTGAAATGTCACCCCAAATTTCCTTGTAATGTACAGGGACATATGGGTGGTTTTATTTAGTTTCTTTTTGGGGAGTCCCAGCCTTTGCCTGCACACCGCTGCCCTCCCCCAAACATTCCTGCCGCTTCCTCCGGTGGAGAAATCCCAGCTGTGGGCGCAGGGTTACATCCTGCTATCAGTCTCTTGCCAAAAGGGTTTTTTTTGGCAAGAGGTGTAAGATTCCCCGTTTGCTGAAAGCGAGAAGATCCTGCCCAGCCCACAGGCAGGTGCTGGGGTTTGGAGGTCATGGGCCGGGGTCATTTTGGGCCTCGCCCTCAAATCCTGATGGGGTGGATCGAGTGATGTCTGTCAGGAGATTAGTTGGGTTTTGCAAGACAGGTTTGTAATTTCGAAAATGCCTCAATTTCTCACTGGCCAGATCTCACTTCCTTCTCGGTCGCTGACAGCCCTATTTAAGATATGAGGCAGAGAAAAGCCCGTCTGCTTCTGCAGGGTGAAGTGGGTGCCGTTCCTCTGTGCTTTCATGCTTGCGGACCTTGCTTTTGATCTTAATCCATGTCAGTGGTCCTCGCTGAGCCTCGTCTCTCTGGCGTATCCCGTTTGGTGTGATGGCAAACCGGCCATTTCTCATCTGTTGATCACCACGTGTCTCTGCCAACTCGTGGGTGATATGTGTTCTGAGATGTATGTGGCCTCACAGTTTCTGCTGACGTTGCTTGTGGTGGGTGGGGCCTTGTTTGTGAGTGAATTGGTCCCAATAGTGAAGCCATGTTATCTTTTTCCTGACTCCTAAGTTAACAGAATCTGCCTCTTTTGGGAGTGGGGTGTGTGTGTAAGCCACCTCCAGTGATTTCAGCATCTTTTCTCTGGTCATGTTGCTATTCCTCCTGAACAGAGCCGACCTGCATCACCCTCAGGTGACACGTTTTCCTGAGCAGTAAAAATATTTTTCTTGATAGAGGCATGACCTATGATGACATTTATGTCGCCGTGGAAACTGTCGCCCATAGTCACAGCAGGCTGGGAAGCACTTTGAGTGTGGCCCAGGAGAGCTCTGTCCTGCCCTCCCTAATTGGATTGCTTGTTTCCTCTCGGAATTTGGCAGCCCAGTGATTCCGTCATTCCAGCAAACTTAATTGCCATAGGATGTTATGGAGCTGTTGTTGGATTACGGACTAGGCCAGTGGGGATGCCTTCCTGTGGCATTGCTGCTGTGGGGCGGTTTAGCTGTGAGCCGTGGTTCAGTGGCCTGTTGGCTACGGGGACGACTTATCCAGCTAAACGTGCACGCCCTGTTCTTGCCTTGCGGAGAGTGACTGGAAAAATTCTTCGTGCATTTGTTTTTGTTTGGTTATAATTCCAGGAAGGAATGGTGAACATTGTTATTTCGAGCTGGAGCAGCAAGGACCGCGCTTTTAGTTATGGGCTTTATTACGCTCCTTCACTCATCTGTCTTCTATCCATTATTTCGTTGTTCCTTTTTTTACCTTTCTTGTCATCCTTTCTCTTTCCGTTTTCCATTCAGTCTCTCTCTCTCTCTCTCTCTCTCTCTCTCTCTCTGAGCAGTTCATTAATGTTTCCCAGCAGCCCCCACATGTCCGCGGCGAAGCTCTATCAATGGCCTCTCTGTGCTGATGAAGTGGGGGCCCTGCTTTTCAAAGCACAACCCCCAGCTGGGTAGGACAGAGGAAACTTTGTACCTGCTGCCCCAGAACAGGGCTCAGGCTGGAGGAGAGAGCTCAGGATAAAAAGGGAGGTGCTCCCTGCCTCTGCACGCACCGCGCTGAGACCCAGCCACTCTCTCCCAGGCAACAGGGGATGTATAGCCACCATTTGTCAGGCTGGGCCCCCATCCTGCTGTCTGTCCCTAGGAAACATGGAGTCTCACAATACAGTGGGCTTACTGGTGAAGACAGGCTCTATGTGCGACAGTGTGATCGTGCTGCCTGGCCGTGTGCGTGAAGCTCCACGGGCCAGGTTAGCCCCCCTCCCCACCACCGTGCTGTCGGAACATGTTCTCTGATCGTAGCACCTCAGGCGTGAGAATTCAGTCTCCCGCTTCTTTCCTCTCCAGTCAGAATCAGATCCTGATTATTAGTGCCCCTGCTAGCAGGACCAGGGGCTCTCAGCATTCAGTGTCACATGAAAGGGTCGCTTTCTCTCACAAACACACACATACACACACACACACGTCTCTCATCATGGCGACACCATCCAGGAGGCACCAGACTGGCCCTCCTTGTGTTGGGCGTGTTTAGACACCTGGTAAGTTTGCGGTCCTGTCAGGGGCCCCAAAGGTATTCCATGATAAGTAAGGGGAAATGTTGGGGTCTCTGGTACACAAACACACACACCCACCCTGTTTCTGTATCAGTGCTGGCATCTCCCCATTTTCCCCCGACCCCTCAGAGGTCTGCGGAATCTCCCAGCATCGGGCCCTTCCATTCGCACCCCTGGCACCTCCCAGCAGCTTTTCCCAGACCCTGCTCTGCGTAAGGTGGTCTACAAAGATGATTGTGACGCAGGGGTTTAGTGGCTAATGCACCCCACATGGCAGCCTCTGTGGCTGCAGGGGCGGGGGGGGGGGGAGCCCAGCGCTGATCCACTCCAGACCCCTTTATACTTATTTAATCTGAAGCCTGGAAATTCACTACTGGTCTTTCTCTCTGCTTTTCATTGTTCAGTTTTTAATGTATGCTTTTTTCACCTATCTGCCATGGCTGGAAACGGGCAGGCAGTTGCTTGGAAACAGAGGCGTGCTGCATTTCGGGGAGGCTGATCATGTGATTCATGGGATGCGCTGCATGACCTGCCCCAGCCTCCTTCCCTGCCCCTGAGCACTTTGGTCATTGTTGTTAAAATGAGCTTTACAGTAACTGAGGCTGGAGCTTTCATGGGCGTCATTTATTTAGGTTGTGTTGTACTTTGTATTTTGAAGTGCTCAAGGTCTTTTAAGAAGCTGGCAATATGTGAGTCTTTTATAGGACCTTCTGTGGACATGGGGGGTACCATGTTGATCTCCCCAAGACACCATATAAAATCAATGAAGTTCCCTGGTTGCTTCCCATGATGAAAACGGTGAGTCGGCCGTCATTCGACTTCCCTGTGATCCAGGGAGTTGGCAGTGGTGGGAGTATGACAGTTAGCAAAGGTTTTTAGCCAGCAAATTGACGTCAGTCCTGCTAAAGAAGTACTAAGGGCTTTATCTGCCAGTGAGCCATGGCTACCGTGGCACCCCGTTTGTACGCTGTAGTGGTTGGCTTCCATGTCCACCTGGAAGGAGTAGGCTGTAGCCTCGCTGCATATTCCCCAGACAGGATGTACCATGGCTCAAAAAGGGGGGGGGTCAGATGTCTGTGATGGGGCAGCAGGAACCTACAAATCTCTCTCTTCACGCCGTTTTATTTATTTACTTTCATCATTTCACATCTGCTTGTGAAACTGCAAGATATGATTTAAGATTTCAGTTCAGCTCTGGTTTCGAATTGGATTGAAATAATTTTTATTTTTTATTTTTCCCACTAAATGTGCTGCTTCTCAATCTTGAGTTCCAGATTTCTCACGTCTGTGTCCATTACCAGTTGCTCACCTATAAAGTATGTGCCTTATCTGAAATTGAACTTTAAAAGCCATGTGGGGGAAAAATTCCCAGCCGAACAAGACCGTAGAGGCAGGTGTGTGGTGAGCTAATAGGCTTGAGTCTGCAGAAATATCTAGAAGCCTTGCTCTTTGGCCCTGGGAGCTACGCTTAGAGAGAAAGGAGGGTGTATAATTAAGCTGAATTGCACCCATGTCCCCTCAAATGTGGTCAAAAATCCCAGTAAGGCAGGCTCAGGTGCCAGACTCAGTGTCTGCAAATTAATGCATCCTGTCCGGACATAGAAATTAAATGCAAAGGCAAATGGGTGGTACACACAAAGCTTGAGGGTGAGCTGGTAATATTTTTTTATTCCTTTAGTGTTAACTTGTTTAACTTATGTGTCCTGGATGTTGACGTTTTCACTCGTGCTGCTTTGCGCCTGCATTTCCTGTCTTGGGGCATCTGTTCAGCTCCTTGTCTGCTGGCTGGTACAGGGCCTGGATCATCCGGCTCACCATGGGGCTCCGCGTTGTACCATGTCGTGGTTTAAGTTCTTGTGGTTTGGGGGGCGGGGGCTCCTCCCTGCCAAAAACTACTGGACCGGGCCGCCTCGAAGTGAGCAGATGGACTGGGATCGTTGGGCCCTCATCAGACAGAAGGTGCCCTAATAATGGGCCGCCTCGTCGAGTGGAGTCCTGCTGCCTTGTGACGCCATGGTGTGTCCTGGCTGCGCACTCTCATGCAGCGCGTTGGCACAGTGCGGATTCGGGTTGCATGTATGTATAGAGCAAGAGCGTGTGGGGTCCTCCCTGTCCGCAGTGCGGGTTTAGGTGAGGTTAAGTGCCGATCAGCTCACAAGCGGGATGTATTCTTCACCTCTGCCTCTCATTGGCTGTCTGGCTGTATTTTGTTATGATGGTGGGCAGTGTGACGTGATGACACTTCCCTGGCTTCTCCCTTTGAAATCAGAGATGTTTGCTCCTTGATTTCTTTCCCTCTCTCACTCTCTGTCTCTCCTCCTGTTGCAGGATCCAGGGGTTTCCTGAGCGGGACGCAGCTGCGTTGAGAGTGCGAGTGCAGACAGTAAGCGGACACATGACCTCAGGGCGGTGTCCGTGACAACCTGAGCCCCGCAGAGGACGCTCTTCCTACTAGTGCTCCTCTGCCGCTGGTCTGCGCCGTGGTCCATGCGCCCCGTGGGCAGCATTCAGCCCAAGCGGCCACAATGCTCCCGCTGCTCCGCTGAGCGCCACCATTGCAACAACAGTGCGCCATGACCAGCCTGAAGCGATCACAGACCGAGCGCAGCGCGGGCGGCTCCGTGCTTGCCACCAATGAGTTCCACACACGCCACATGCGCCTGCCCAATGGTCCGGCGCCAGCCCCACGCAGCGAGAGTGCCCACCCTGCCACGCGGCCTGGGGTGCCCAAAATGGGCGTGCGGGACCGTGTTGCTGATTGGCCCCCTCGGAAAGACACGCCGGGAGTGTGGCCCATCCCCATGGACTTAGAACCCCCGAGTGCAGCAGGTGGAGGCCCGGGCAGCCTACCGCACAAACCAGGCCTCCTGATGAGCCCACAGGACTCCTCCATGCTGCGCAACATCCAGAAAACACTGAAGAGCAAGACACAGGGTACTGGCACGGCTCCTGTCGCCGACCCCTGTTACCTGTCCCCTGATGAGTACCGCGGGCCTCCACGCAGGACCAGTCGGCGCATTCGGCAGCGGAGCAACAGCGACATCACTGTCGGTGAGCTGGATGGTGATGGTGACAGCCTTGAGGATTGGGACACCTCCGGCTACAAGTGGTCACCGATCCACCGGGAATACGGCAGCACGTCCTCCATCGACAAGCATGTCGCCGGTGAGAGCTTCTTTGACATGCTCAAGGACTACCAGGGTGACAAGCCTGACCAGCGCAGCCCAGCACCGGAGAAACTCGGAGACCTGTTGACTGCCAGCCACAAGCAGGCTGGCCTTGACATCCCAGATGGGCCCATGGTACCCACAAGGGGGAGCCCTTCTGGTCGGTCAAAGGACAAGCCTGTGAAGAGGCGGTCCAAGTCAGAGACCGGTGGGGACTCAATATTCCGTAAGCTCCGCAGCACGCGTGCTGAGGGAGACTCGTCCAGAGCGGGCTCGGATGCTGAGGACGGCCGCTCAGAGGACGGCACCGCCGCCTCCCACAAGCCTTGGGTCTGCCAGAAGGGCTTTGCTCACTATGATGTCCAGAGTATCCTGTTTGACCTCAATGAGGTGGTGCAGAGCCGGCAGATGGCTGTCAGGCCCCGAAACACCACCACAGGTGCCTCGGCTGCCGCCGCCGCCTCAGCCTGCACCTCACTCTCCTCCAGCCATGCAGTGGCTCACGGTTCACCCTGCGGCAGCCAGGAGGAGCTCAGCTCCAAGGACGGCCCCACCCTGGACTCCGGAGATGACAAGACCAACGAGCTGGTGCTCAGCTGCCCCTGCTTCCGCAACGAGATCGGCGGTGAGGGCGAGCGCACCATCAGCCTGTCCAAGCTGGGCAGCATTGGCAGGGGGGGCATCGTGGTCACTGGAGACGGCATCCCCAGTGAGTCGTCCCTCAGCTCCCACTGCACCAACGCCGGGGTGGCCGTGCTAGAGATGCAGAAGGATGGCCAGGGCCTCCACAGCGAGCGCAGCAAGCGCTACATCGTGGAGCACGTGGACCTGGGCTCCTACTACTACAGGAAGTACTTCTACGTCAGAGGTGAGTGGGGCGCTTGTAGATGCCATCGACCTCTGTGATTTTGCTTTCTGGCGACCCGCTCTGTGGGTGCAATGCTGGCATTCGATGGTCCCGTAGCGAGTTATTCAGTAAAGACAAGGATTGCAGGAAAGGCCGCTTCAGGTCATATGACCTGTGCAGTCTCCCCCCCTGACCGATTCCCCGGTGTGGCATAAATCATGGGGGTTGGGAAAATCAACTTCCTGTTGTGCTGTTGAGAGAGACCTCTGCAGCTAAATGTCAATATTTAAAAATAATAATAATGACATTCAGTACTTGCCATCTGTTCAGTGTGATTAGCTCCTAGCGGGCTGCGTTTATGGCTTCCCACAGTGCTGTTAGGGAAACGCTGCTGTTGCCTGTATATCCTCCATCTTCAGCAGTTTCCCTGCAGGGTCCCCATTGAGTGATCCACAAGGACCAGTGCTGGAGTTTCGTGTCATTCAGTGGTGACCATTCTTCCCTCTAGTGTTGCTCCACTGTCTTGTGCCTCGGTCACACCCCCTGCTGAAATGATGATTTCAGAATTCCCAGAATCCTTTGCATCTCAAAGACACTATATTCTCTATAGCAGGCAGTGATTTTGGCTTGGGTGATTTCATGTCCTCTAGAAATGAGTGATACCAAATTCACTCCTTAACGAATAACAATTAGCTGAGTATCATGTTTCAGTTGTTGCATTACAGGATCCCAAAGTTGAAAGAAAGGAATTTTATATAAACTATAAAAATGCAGGATATGTGCCCATTAACTGTAACACGAATTGTTTGAACATGTATCTGTGACTTTTTTATGAGGCTGCGCATGAGCTGATTTGCACTGGTGAGGGGTGACGGCCCCCTTGCAGGGGGTTGAACTGAGGTGTGCGGGGAATTCCCTGGGGGTCTTTTTGGGAGGCGGGGGGACACTGAACCTTTCAGCTGACATTGGGGCGCCTTCCCTCCCAGCTCATCCTGTTCTTTCTCTCCATGTAATCGCCATTACTGCAGTCCTGTTGTTTCTGATGTGGTCCATCTCAACAATATGAGCTCTCTGTTTCTGCCTGAACAAACCCCACCCCACCCCCATATCTGTCTCACCCAGAGCACTGGAACTACTTCGGGATGGATGAGTCGCTGGGCCCGGTGGCGGTGAGCATCCGCAGGGAGAAGCTGGAAGATCACAAGGAGCATGGGCCACAGTACAACTACCGGGTCATCTTCCGAACCTGCGAGGTGAATGCGAGGCCCGGGAGGGTGCCCTGCCACCCAGCTAGTTCACATTTACACATTTATCTCCCCATGGAGTGACGCTTTGTCAGGGTATCTGAGGCCTTTAGGGGGTCGTCGTCTTGGATGCCGGTCCGCCACATGTACCGCGGGGACAACGACCCTTTGTCTCAGGCCTTAGATGGACGTCCCTGCCCCCTCCTGGGAACAGGCAGTAACGTGGGGCAGTCGGCCTTTCCGTTGCCATAGGACACAATAAATGCTCTGTTGCCTGTCTGTGCCTGTCGACATCATTTCCTGTCGGCTCCAGTTTGATCCCCACACAAGCTGCTTTTTGGGGAAGTTTGTGGGTATTTAAGGGTGACTTCCAGGCAGACTTGAGAGGGTGACGATGACAGCATAGCGGAATCAGCCCCCAGCCGGTGACAATCTGCTTCATTATGCATGTTTTGGGTGGGGGTTAAGATGGCTTGGGGGTTTACCGTTCTGGGATGGATTTGATGAAGTGTGAAGCTGCCATAATCTATACCAACATGCCTCCCTTTTTCGCCCGACCCCCCCCCCCCCCCCAGCTGACCACGCTACGGGGGTCGATCCTGGAGGACGCTGTGCCCTCCACCTCTAAGCACGGCATCGCCCGTGGGCTGCCTCTGAAGGAGGTGCTGGAGTACCTGGTGCCTGAGCTGAACACACACTGTCTGCGACTGGCCCTCAACACACCCAAGGTCACAGAGCAGCTGATGAAGCTGGACGAGCAGGGGGTAGGGCCCTGCTGACAATGTTTCACTTCAGGGCCGGTGGGCTTCCCTTTGCATATAACCCAGCTTAAAAACCGCAGCAGTATGCTGTGTGGCAGATGTAGCTGGTTTTGCAGGACAGGTATACATCCAGGGCAGACCCGCACCTTCCTACCCCACCCCGTCTAATTCCTTGACTATGCCCACCCCCCCACCTCCTCCTGCAGCTGAGCTTTCAACTGAAGGTGGGGGTCATGTACTGCCAGACGGGCCAGAGCAGCGAGGAGGAGATGTACAACAACGAGTCAGCAGGCCCTGCCCTGGAGGAGTTCCTGCAGCTGCTGGGGGAGCGTGTGCGCCTCAAGGGCTTCTCCAAGTACCGCGCCCAGCTCGACACCAAGAGTATGTCTCTGGGGGGGGGGTGCTGTTGCCCGCTGGTAGTAGACCGGCCCAGGAGTTTTGTGGCTGCTCAAATGTGTGTCCCCCCCAACATGCTTCTATCAGAGAAAGTATTGTGCAAGTTCTTATCAGTGTCTCCCGCCCGCCCCATCTGCTATCGTTACTAAATTGGCTGCCTCCATGTCTGCAGTGGTTGCCTGTGAAGTGCTGGCTGTGATCTCCCTTCTCCTATTCTGTCTTCCTTCATATTCCTTTCTGTTTGTGTGCCTCTCCTCTGCCTTGCGTCTCCTGTTTCGTCGTGCCCCTTGCCCCCCCCCCCCCCCGCCACACCCCCCTGCGTGCTCGTCCCCGGCACACACTTTGCCCTCTGCCCCGCATGCTTGTAAACCAGACCAGGAAATTGTCCTTGATCCCAATCATGCCCTTAATTACATTTGTGTATTTCTGTAATTTCCTCATCGCCCCCCCCACCCCCACCTCCACCTGCATTGGTGCCAGTCTGAACTGGTGCCAGCTCAGTGCCCTGATGTTTTTAAGCGAAGCGATATAAAAAGGTAAGTGGGGGGTGTTTTCCTAGACCGTGCCTGTGAATCCGTTAGTGGCCTTACCGGAGCCTGGCTCTTGCTTTGTTTATCTGCCCGTATATCTGTTTGTTTGAATAAGCGAGGCCCCGTGTTCTCCTGTCACGGCCGAGTGCACATGCTCAGGAGGCGTAGGAGCAGAGAAAAGAAAGTCTGTGAGGAGAAACGGTGACTGTGGGACAGGGCGGAAGGGGTGCTGCTGGGGAAATAACCGGCAAATCCTCTACATGTACAACAAGGACGTTGAATCGTTGTCATTGACCCCGCTCAGGGGATTATTCAGCGCTCTCAGAGAGTCTCCAAATCTCTCTGCTTAAGTCCCAGGGCTAGCCAGAAAATCTTTTGTGCAAGTATGTATGTTTGCGTGTATGTGTGTGTGTGTTTGCACGTGTGGGTGTGCGAGAGACAAGTAACACTATCTGATGTGTATTTGGAACTTTGATTTAGCATTCACTTCAGAAATCCGCTGAAGTACACACTACTAACAAATATTTTTAGCAGCTGTAGAGGGGGCATGGGTATAATAATATTAAACACTACAGTCTTCCTGTCAGGACTACGAAACACTCAGAACCACCGCAAACATAATGGCAACACTTGGCTGTCTTGGATTGGATCATATTGACAGATACATTTCAGTCCAGATTTAATGTCTATTGCTGGGCTAAGTAATCAATCAGTTGTGACATCAGTAGTTATAAGTAGCAGGGCAGTGGGAATGCCTCTCCTCTGGATCTCCGGTGTAAGTGATGTGCTTTTTATGAATTAAGCCTTGCTCTTTGTTGTTCTTCCCCCTTAGCGTTCAGGATAACGGAGCCAGTCATGGGCTTTCATGGGATTCTGGTCGGAATCCCGACTTCCTGTTTTAATCAGTGGTATACATGTAGAAGCACAGCAGCAGGGAGCTAAAGACACAAAAAGCACCTCTTTAATTAAATTAATTAGCCTATTAACTGATGCTTTACACTTACTGGAACCATATTTATTAATCTTGTTCTGCTCAATAGATGATTCTGATTTGCCCTCGGGTGTGTAATTTCACAGCAGATTGTTTCTTAGAAGATAGTAAATGCTATACTGATAATAACTGTGTTGTTTTGACATGGTCTTTTCAGGTACTGGGATGTAGAAGGTTTTAATCATGAACTTACTTCCCTAAACACTGTACTCTCCCAGAGATCCTCATAGGTATGGGTGGTGTCCCTCAGGTCTTCAAGCCGAGTCAATGTCAGGACCAGGGAGTCTGCTTCCGGGCCTGGAGTGCTTAATCCATTCAAGCTGTAACTTGCTGGTTTCAGGAAATTTGCTTCCGTGTTTTTGCCGCTGGGTGGGGGGTGACCAGTTTTGCAGAGATTCCCTCTGGTTGGTCGCTAATCCGGATATTCTTGATCTTGCAGCGGATTCCACTGGTACCCACTCCCTCTACACTACCTACAAGGACTATGAGATCATGTTCCATGTGTCCACCATGCTGCCCTACACACCCAACAACAGACAGCAGGTATACTCTTTAACGTAAATGATTGGTAGAATGGGTGGGTGGAGCCATTTGGCAAGCAACCAGTCATCTTTAAAAACAGAACCTGAGCAATGAATATTTTAGGAACATTGTAATCCCAGACCAGCTGATCCCACTTGTTTCGAGTTGTTTGTCGTTCTCAAATTCCGCTGTCAGCATTTTTTCTGAAGACGCCTGGAAGATTAATGCTCATGACATTTTGCCGTCAGAACCACACTATTCCCTAATCCCTCTCACCTTACACCTTATTCTTCTAGTTGCTCAGGAAACGCCACATTGGGAACGACATCGTGACCATTGTGTTCCAGGAGCCCGGCGCCCAAGCCTTCTCGCCCAAGAACATCCGCTCACACTTCCAACACGTGTTCGTTGTGGTACGCGCACACAACCCCTGCTCCGAAAACACCTGCTACAGGTAAGCACCAGAAAACCCCCCCAGCCTAATAGCTGTCCTAGGAGATTAAGGCACCTGGGCGTGCCATATTTGTGTTGACACGTGACCACTATGTGAAAGCTGATGCTAATGGTGCGTGTCGCCCCAGCCTTGCCTGAGGGTGGTTGGGCGCTGATGCTTCTCAAACCGTTGTGCCGCGCTCGTTAAGCATGCCCCCCCACACGCGCGCACGCACACCTTCGCCAAACAGAAAAGGTGAGTTTTCATCCTCCACCTGCGTGTTGCATTCCAGCTCTGCTCAGAAATGACCTGGAGCTCTGATCCGATTGCCCTACGCGGTCCACTGGAATGGCTGGTTTAATAGAGATACCGCTGACTTTGTTCAGTAAGAATCGGAACACACACCATGGTTTAGGACTGTTTCCCCCAATCTGGTCCTGAGGAACCCACAGTCGGTCCATGCTTTTGCTCCTTCTGAGCTCCCTGCCAGACAGTCCACATTTTTGCTCCCTCCCAGCTCCCAGCAAAAACGTGGACGGTCTGTGGGTCCCCAAGGACCAGATTGGGAAACACTTTGTTTAGGAGATCTGTGGAGACCCTAAGGGATTCTGAGGAGCATCTCATCCCTCTCTCTCCCTCTTAGGGGGAGCTCTCCTCCCAGTCAGGCCTTGATGAGAATGGAGGTGGTCAGGTGATGAGGTGGAGATGTCCAGTGTTAATGTGACACTGTTTGAAGGACCTAATGCTTAGATTGACCTTGGCAGCTAGTCGCCACTGACTTCACCTGTGCCCCATCCCTTAAAGCTGGATTGTTTCGCTCTGTAATTTTTGGAGGCAGCCTTGACTCTGGTGTAGAGTGCCCGGCAGTGTACACTGGCCTGTTCACCTTCAGCACTGTCTGGCTGCCTCGTGATTAGTCAGTGATTAGGGGTCCAATTGTTGCTTCGTGAGCATGCCAGCCTGAGACATCTGTGCTTTCATACGCATCCTCCTTCTCCCACCTGTTCCTCAGCTGCTGAGTGTCTGTCTATCGTTTGAGGACAGAGAAAGTGAAGCCTTGATCACCCCCCCAGGGCATCTTCTTGCCCTGAGTTATGGTAACTATGTTATCACACCCTAGAGAGAGACATTCCAGGGATGTGTGGTCGCACTGTGGATTCCATGGTGCACTAAGGAAGTTAGTCCCAGCAACTGGCACATTCATAGATTGAAGCCTTTAAATGGACAGGTCAGTGTCCAGCAACTGGCTAATTGAAGGTAGATTAACATGGTGGTCCGTTGTGGAATTATAATGGGGTCCGGAAAGGATAGGCCTTCCACATCGGGGGAGCCAAGCCGATAAGGGAGAGCGATTTATTTTCTCTCTCTCACTCACTCACAGACACACACACACACACACACACACATGCTTTCTTTTATCTCCTCCCCTCTTCCTCCGTTTTTGCTGGAGGTAAAGTTACCTCAGGTACAGAGTGTTGTTCAGCTGGGGCCAGCCGTGACCAGTCACCTCCCTTTTTAGCCCCACGGGGGACGTGTCTCTTCTTAGGCCCATCTCCCGTCGCATTGGAGTAGAACCAGCACCCATGCCAATTGCACCAGCCCCTGACTGTTAGCCAGAGCTCTCCAAACAAACCCAAATTCTCGACTCCGGCCCGGTTCAACAAGCGCCCTGAGTTCCAGGCATACCAGACAGCACAGGAAGCTTCAGATGTCTGTTCCAGAAGTCTAATGAAAGGAAAAGAGGGGGTGGGGGTAGGGAAGGCAATGGGGAGGGTGGGGGATCTAAAAAGCTTACCCTGTCTGTGGAGGCAGACGTAGCCCCCAGCATTCTCTGCTGCTGTGGCAGGGGCTCATGGACCAGAACTGAAAACCACTGAATTCTAATGCGCTCCCCCATTATCCCTGCGGATAAAGCAGTATTGCTGAAACAATCACTCTTTTTATAAATACTGTATTTTAAAATGGCAATAGCAGCCCCCTTTTCAGAAGAAATTCAAAACAATGATCTCTTAAACGGTGACTGTCTAGATGACGTAGGAGGCATATTACAGATACACAAGGATCGATTTATTTCTCATTTAATTTTCTGTAATCGCTTTGAGATGCTGTGGGGAATACTGAAAGAACCAATCTTTGCATAATGGAATGTAGTCTTTCCTGCAGTCCACCAACAGGGCGGCGCTCCTCTCACTTAAGTCATTTCAGGTTCATTTCCATGACTGTTTGAATGACTGAATGCTTGAACTGATTGAACGGTTTGGTGTACCCTAAAACAAGGGTATAGATTATTTGATTTGGCTGCTAGATCCCGACCCTTAAAGGGCAGTGCCTTTTGGAATTTTGGAATGCTGCCACAGAATTCCGTCTGTGACTTCCATGGGGATTAATAAACGTTCCAGGATCTCCTCCCACTGTGGCCAGCAGAGATGGCAGCCATTCTGCCCCCCCACCCCTTATTCATCCTTTTTCTCTGCAGTGTGGCTGTTGCCCGGTCCCGGGATGTGCCATCATTTGGCCCACCCATCCCCAAGGGTGTAACCTTCCCCAAGTCCTCGGTCTTCCGGGACTTCCTGCTTACCAAGGTGATCAACGCAGAGAATGCCGCTCATAAGTCTGAGAAGTTCCGGGCCATGGCCACGCGGACACGGCAGGAGTACCTGCGTGACCTGGCTGAACGCCATGTGACCAGCACTCCCATCGACCCCTCTGGCAAGTTCCCCTTCATCTCGCTGGCCCACAAGCGGCGGGAGAAGACCCGGCCGTATGTGGGTGCCGAGCTGCGGAGCCCCGGCGCCATCACTTGGCCCGTGCACATGGAGGACCACAGCGCCGGAGGTGAGCTGGAGGGCCTGCTGGGTGTCTCCAATGACGCCCTCATCCTGCTTGACCTTGAAGCCAAGGCACTGGTCTTCAACTGCTCGGTGCGCGACGTGATTGGCTGGACCCTGGGCAGCCCTGCCTCCATGAAGATCTTCTACGAGCGTGGCGAGAGCATATCACTACGCTCCTTCAACAACAATACAGAGGACTTCCGGGAGGTGGTCAAGCGCCTGGAGGTCAGTGCAGCTTGGAGCCGCATGGGCTCATTCTCGTGTTAATATGGTGTGCTTGTTTAACTGCCCCCTCCCCTACTAGTCAGGTGGTATTAAAGATACACAGCATGTTGGATGCTCCACAGCATCATAAATTAAAGCTGTATAAAACATTCCCCCCCTGGAGTTCTTCAGTGTGTGGTAGGTGGGTGGAACTCCATCTTCCTGTCATGCATAACTTCATTTAGAGCTGCCCTCCCCCCACCAGTTTATTTACCCGTGAAATCACCCACCTAATGTTCAGCTGCATTTTTTTTTGCTTTCATGAGGTTGTCCCTCTTCTTTTTTTCATCTGTCACTTTCTGAGATGAGTCGACCCATCTGTTTACTCCCTCCATTCGCCACATCCAACTCACATTGCTGCGGTGGGACCACCGTGGGGACAAGGCCACAGAGCTATGGAATGTTCTGGAATGCCTCTGGGAAACGCCTGTCCTCTCTGGCATTCCACCCTGCATCTTCAAGCTCCCCTGTTCTTTTCCACACCCCGATGTCTGCTCATGGGCACTCGTAGATCAAAAGCTCAATAGCTTTCCTGCTGCCCCCCCCCCCCCCAAACAGTGGACAGTGTGTACTGCATCCATGACCCATGCAATCAAATACTTTTGAAGCCTTAGGATCTGCTACTCATTCTGGAAGGTGATCTCTGAGCCTTGGCTGGAGGTCAATACATTGAAAAGTATGTTTGAATTCAGTCATTATGACAGACTCTGGCATTGAGGTGTAAGTGCCCCCTCAGTCGCCTGTGGTTTGATTTAGATTTTGAGTGCTGAGTTACATGATGGAGTTTCCTGCCGTGCTGGTCCCTGATTCTCCTGCTGTCATTCCAGTGTTACAAGGGTGTGTTTTTTTTATTATTATTATTATTCCCAGTTCCTGACAAAAGGATGCGAGACCACGGAGATGACTCTGCGGCGGAACGGCCTGGGCCAGCTGGGCTTCCACGTGAACTATGAGGGCATCGTGGCAGAGGTGGAGCCCTACGGTTATGCCTGGCAGGCGGGCCTGCGGCAGGGTAGCCGTCTGGTGGAGATCTGCAAGGTGGCTGTGGCCACGCTCTCTCACGAGCAAATGATCGATCTTCTACGTACATCAGTCACCGTCAAGGTGGTGATCATTCCACCGCATGAGGACTCTACCCCTCGCAGGTGTGCAGACCATTCTCTATACCATTCCCCCATGTGAATAGTTATGGAAGGTTCTTCATATGAAATAGTTTTTAACCTTTTTTGCCTGACTGGTGCACAATTTTGAGGTTTGGTGAGGGCTTCTGGGTAATGTAAAGTATAGTCCTGCCACGTGCAAGGGATTGTGAGAAATGTGTGTTAATCCACACAAGGAATTTGGCTCCGGCCGAAGGTTGTCATACATACATATACATACATACATGCATACATACATACATATATACAGTGATCCCTCGTCTACCGCGGGGGTTGCGTTCCAGAACCCCCAGCGAAAGGTGAAAATCCGCGAAGTAAAAACCATGTGTTTATATGGTTACTTTTGTATATTTTAAGCCCTTATAAACCATTTATATTCTCTTAGATATTAGGTAAGATTCGTTTTTTATGTAATTATGTATGTAAACACACCGTTTACATACTACGCACAAATATACGTATCATATCATTGAAGAGTTTTATTTAATGCGTAAAACGTAGTTGTAAACACACTGTAATACATATTTTAACAAAAATAATTTTATATTTACTATAATATACAGTAATGCACTCGTCTTACTTACTTACCGAGTTATATTAGCTATATTATGATTATTCCTTTAATAGTATCATATTTATAAAATACGAACACTGCAGTCATGCGGCATTTGCATTCCTGTAATGTTTACATTCTCAGCTGATTT
>JAAGVU020000025.1:691353-725024 GCA_011763525.2 Mormyrus iriodes
TGGGCAAGGGAGCACCGATGATTCTTTCTGCTGTTCTCACTGTACACTGCAGTCTGTTCCTGTCCTGTTTTGTGGTGGAACCAAACCAGACCGTGATGGATGTGCACTGGACAGATTCGATGACTGCAGTGTAGAACTGTTTCAGCAGCTCCTGAAGTAGACCATACCTCCTGATGTGTATTCCTTTGACTTCCAGGGGCTGCTCGGAGCTATACCGCATGCCAGTGGTTGAGTACAAGAGTAACACGGAGAGTTCCAACTTTGAGTACAAGCTTCCCTTCCGCAGCAACACCAACAAGTGGCAGCGTAACACGTCGAGTCCCCAGCAATCGCTGTCAGCCTCGCCGCAGGGTCCCATGACCCTGAACACACCGCGTGCCGTCAGCATGGGGGGCAGCATCGGGAAGACGGGCTCCATGGAACGTCCCGACAGAGCTGCAATGATGCCCCGCAGCGTGTCCAGCGACGGGCGACCCCTCGACCCGAAGCGGTAAGTAGTGCTGACATACAGGCTGTCGGCCACATTGTGGTCCATGGTGTGTTTTTATTCCTCTTTTTCCATCCTTTCTCACCCTCCATCTTTCTCTCATCCTCCATATGCCCCCATTTGCCACCTTTCAGGTTTTCCCCAGGCTCTGATAACTTTGCCCTGGCCTCTTCCGTGGTAATGGGCCGCTCCCCACCAAGCCGGGCCTCTCCCAGCAACCTCTCGTACTCCAGCGACACAGGCTCCGGAGGCTCCGCCCACTGGCGCCAGAAGTCCATGCCTGAGGGGTGAGGTCTGACACAGACTGGCCTGCACAGAGCTATAGCTGTGATCTGCTTGTGTTTGAGATGCAATACTTATTTGGACTTTTGACGAAACTCGTTAGGTTGATTAATTGAGGCATTTATAACTCCTGCGATGTGTCAGACAGATGTACAGCTCAAGCTAAACTATGGCATTGGCTTGTCTGTCATAAGGAGCCCCCCTCCCCCCCCTACCCGTGCACAACCCACTTGCATCATTAATTAATGCAGCTCTTATAAGGGCGTGGCTCAGTGATGAGGCTACTTATAAATTTAATAGGGAACCAGCACCACGGTGGGGCTTAATTCAGACAGGAATATTTGCTGTAGGGCACATGGTGCTCAGACTTGACAACGGGTCCATCCATCCCTCTTTCCTTTCCCAGGTTCAACGTGAGCCGGCACTCGCCGCTCTTGGTGGACAGGCAGAGTCTGGGGGAGGCGGGAGGCAGCGGCAAGTCCACACCCAACTGGCAGAGGGCCGACGACACAACCGGGTCCGGAGGCAGGGCCTCAGGTGAGCTGCTTGTTGGCAGATGCAGCTTTAGGTAGTTAGGAGCGCCCCCTATAGTCGATCACCTGTAGCAACATGACATGTCGTTCTTCTTGATGTAGCCATTCAGTATGGCCTCAACCTTCCTAGGGTAGTTATTATGATGCTGTTCATGAGATTTCTGCCTCAGCCTTGTGTTAGCGTAGAAACGTGTTGCTTCAAAAGTATCCTTAAAAGGTACTTTTGTTTTCTGCATATGAATAGTTTAGTGATACACACTATCTGACCGTAGTTTAGTATGGCTCCTGGAGCTGGGTGTTAAGAGCCTTGCTCAGAGGCCCTATGGTGGCATCACTCAGCCGGCCACAGGACTTAAACTGCTCACCTTCTGATCATGGCCACAGAGGCCTGACCTGCTGAGTGATACACCACCCTTAAAAGGACACGTATATGGGAGGAAACCAGAGTACACCCAGGCACGATTCAGTCTCCCAGCCCTGGAGGTGTGGAGTGACTGTTCTTCACCGCAAATATGACACAACCACAAAGGAATACATGGAGTCATGTAGGCAGATATCATTTATAAAACGTTCCATTTCTTTGTTATTGTTCCGAAGAGCCGTTTTCCCACAGTTGGGGCTGTTTGCCTCCCCACGGCGTTGCCATGTACATCCCAGCCTTCCTGCCGCTTCCCCCGCACCAGCGGACTATCTCTCCTTCCCTTCATGCTCTAGAGGAAGTCCAGCTGTGGTTTTTCAGGCCCTGATTCTCCCTCTGTTCTCCTTTTCCTTGCATTTCTGGCCCAGTCCCTCCGTTCGAGTGGCGAGAGCTACAGGCTAACCACCGGCGTGCTATGTCTGGTTCACTCAGCCATCTGAACCACCGACCCCGCAGCACAGTTGCGCCAGGCTTTCCGCAGATCATATTCCCTTCCCCCCGTTCATTGCCCACAGCCGCTCTATCCTGACCTCAGTTTCCTTCCCACAAAACCATCCCTTTATTCCCATCTAGAGCAGGGTCAGTCAATGGACAAGTAGTCTCATGTAGGACAGATTCCTCAAGCACGCTCCCCTGCCGCCGCGTGGTTCTGCTTGGCCGGACGGGCCAAATGTCCAGTCACTAGCTGAAGGCGGTCTCCCTCAAACATCGCCCCCTCTAATTAAATGCTCTGTATTATGTTTTACTGACGAGAGGCTTAAAGTTATACTTCCTGCCCATACGGTCTCTGTGCCCTTGCAGAAGGCTGAGCAGGTGCATGCTGGGAAACCTCCCTAACCTCATTGTTCCTTGACTTTAATTTTGAGGCGGAAAGTGACGTCAGCCCACAGATGGCTTTTACTGTCACCAGTTTTATTGTGTTGTATGTTTGGTTTGTACGTTTTTTTTTTTCTTTAGCTGTAACTTCGCTAGGGGTTGAGCTGAGGGGTGCAGTTCAATCATGGCAATATGGCGTCTGTCATTCCTGGCCCGGTCTGGTCTCTCACTGCCGTTTACGTTTTCAGACTCACCGGCTCCCAGGTCTGTCTCATCCCACTCGGGAGTGCCCCGTATCCAGCGGCAGGAGCAGGTTGTTCACCTGTCCCCCAACAAAACCAGCCAGGTGAGAAGTCCCCCCCACCACCCCAGATGGTGTACTGTATTTCTGGTCAGGTCACAGGCTGTCAAATCAAGGGGCTTGGGTAAGTTTTGTGTTGGTTCACATGTCAGGCTCTCGGTAAATACTAACATTAGTGAGTTTGTGTTCTGAGTAGAGTTATACCATTGACCATCCTCTCAGAGAGAACATGCAACAATATGGCAGCTGTTGTAGGAGCTCCTGTCGGTCACAGAAAGTGACACCCCCCGTTTCCTGTTCTCAGGTGGAAGCCCCCTACTCCAGCCACTCCAGCAGCAACACGCTGTCCAGCAACGCCTCAAGTGGCGCCCACAGTGACGACAAGTGGTACGACGTCGGAGGTGGGCCTATGGAGCGGCCCGACTCGGAGACCAATGGCTATGCCACCGGCTACCTGCAGGGGGAGTCTGCGGACAGTGGCATCGACGCTGCCTCTTATGGACCAGCTCACAGCTCAGGCTCCCTGCTGGCCACTGGGACCCCAGGGCTCCGGGAAAAAATAGCCTCTACCTGGCACAGTCCCATGGATGGGGGCCGGCGAGGGCAGGAGCGCTCCTCACCGACTGTGGGCTCCCCCGTGCCTCCGGGTGGTGCCGAAGGTCTCGCCAAGAGCCCCTCTACATACCTGATGCGGGATTCCAGTTCCTACAACCTGAGTGACATCACATCTCATTCCAGGTACGTTTCCCTTTAAGACATGAGCCAATAGCTAATGTATCAGGAAGCACAGATAAGGCGTGGGCTTTGGGTCCAGGGGTTGCTTGTTTGAGTCCCAGAAGTGTGTCTCTGCAGTAATACCTTTCAGCAAAGTTACTTAATTGCTCCAGTGACACTCATCACCTTTTAACTGGGTAAATATTTTGTCATTCTGAATAGCTGATACTTTAAATGAAATTGAAATGTAAAGCTCGGTCTAATTGCTCGGTGTGACGTCTGAGCGCTTCAAAGAGCCTCCCGTTGTCTCGGAATCATTTTCGGTCCTCGTCCTGGCTGGAGTTTGGAAAGCCAGAAACTCAGTAAAGAAGCAGAACAGGAAGCAGTGCTCTTATTTCAGCAGCCAGCGCAGCCGCCCCCCCCCCATCCCCCCCCAATTCAGAACCTGCTCCATGTGACGGAAGGAAAGGCGCTTTATGAACTGCTTTTCGTACTTCACACATCTGGGTTACAGTCATTTTCTGCTGGAGGTTTTTCCATGAGACGCCGAGACATTTACCCATTGGTCCTGCTTGCAGACTCTTTTCCAAGGTTTAATGTATGAAGATCAGGTGTGAGACCTATTGTTTAAAGTGAATATGTATGATAACTGAGCACGGTGGCGGCGAGTTGATTCTTTTTGTGGCTGAGAGTCATTGCTGTCGTGAGTCTGCCGGTTAATAGGCTCCACCATTTTCTACATGGTTTCACTAGCGTGTTTACTCCCCAGCAATGGAACATACCTTTGCCAGTACAGACGTTGGATACTCCCCTCCTAACTCCTGATCCCCTCCCCCCAATCTTGTCCTTGTCACGCACGCTTACATGGCTCACAGCACTCTGGTATCCCCCCCACACACACACGCACCCTCTGAGCCATTTGATTGGTCCGTCTGATATCGACTATCAGCTGGTTAGAGCTGACTGTTGCTAAGACCTTCCTAATGGGCTCCCTTGGAGGTGTGGGTGTGGGGGTGGGGTTAATCGGGGGTATTTGCAGGCATTGTCTTCTATGTGCTGACCTCGGGGCTCCTGGTGTCTTGGTGGCCTGTATGGTGACCTGGCTCCTTTCCCCCCCCCCCAGCACTCTGAGCTCCAGGCACTCTGCCAGCCCGGGGCTCCAGGGCTCCAGCCAGAGCTCCCCCCGGGAGGAGTCTGTGCCGGCCACCTCGCCTTCTTCTTCCTCCTCTCAGAGCTCCCTCTCGCCGGGACCCAAAAGCTTCTACCCACGCCAGGGTGCCACCAGCAAGTATCTTATTGGCTGGAAGAAGCCAGGAGGCACCATCAACTCAGTGGGCTTCGGGGACACACGAAAGTGAGCAGGGGGTGTCGGAGGAAAGGAGTGTGCGCGCGCGCACACACACACACACACACACACACACACACGCGCACATGCGCGCACACACACACACACGCACACCTCTAGGGTATCCTGTTTGTTTCCTGAAATCCTCTGACTCTGTCCCCACCTTGTGGACACACAGGGTACAGCAGTATGTTTGTATGTTTCCACTGACCACCTGGAGTAAGTGTGGTTTTGTCTCTGGTTTTCGCTGACCGTAAAGAGTATGGACATCAAGGGCGGTCAGAAGAGATCAAAGCAGACTTTTTAAAGACCTTTAAAATACTGCCGCTTGTACCGCTAGTGATATTCTTTTTTTCTTCCTTCTTGGGATTCTGCTTTTATCTTTTAAGCTAAGTATTCCCCTGCACTCACATTTTCGCATAAAAATGTGCATAAATGAGAGCTAGCCCCAGTCCTGTTAGACAGAGCAGTTGTGTAGCTAACAGACTGAATCCGTGATACAGGCGACACCAGAGCGAGGGCATGGAGTCTGGCCAGCCGCAGCTGACAGCCACCATGAGGGACACACAGTCTCCCCAGCGCCTGGTCAAGTCCACTGTGGAAGAGGACCTGAAGAAGCTCATAACGCTGGACAGCCCACCACCAGCCACCAGTGAACACAAGGTACGCTGCCCTTTAGAGGGCGGTGAGTAGCGGTTACCTTGTGCTATTAATCACTACCTGCTGCATCCTGATTCTGACCAATGAGGTGCTGGGACAGGGCACAACCCAGACGCCAGATTTTAGCAGATGATAATCCCACAACCTTTATTTTTGCTTCTCCATCACCAGTATAAAGTAGTATACATGTATAGAATAATATAAATGTAGTACTTTCTTAGGAGTGCTCCTAGGATGAGAATAATGGTGAACTTTAGCTGAACACAACGGAGTATTTATCACTTTCCTGCCTCTTTAGCAGAAGTTTTTAGCAAAGTTAAGGATTTTTAAAAATTAACAAACTAATATTAAATATCTTATTCTGATTGTTTTGTCCTTTTGTAGCAATTTATACTTATTTATGAAATTTTACCCTTTTTAGTTGTCTGGTTTATTTTCCAAGGATGAATTTAGTCCTGGAAGCCGGCATAGCATTAAAAGTCAACATAACATAACTTTAGCTGAAAGTTAGTGTGTTCTGTTGTCTGGCTGGATGGGGAATACCTATGGTTTTGGGGCCGATCCGCTGCCACTTCAGATGCTTTATATCGTTAGCATGATGACTTAAAAAGTATTTGAAAGATCTTTTTCAAACTTCACCGGAACTTTGTATAGGAAAAGTTCTGGAACTGATTTCATTTTAAAATGTATTGTGCCAAAATTGAAGCAATGCTTTTTAGTGGCAGCAGAGGGAAGGGTGACTGCAGAAGACACTTGAGTCTGTGCACATGATGTCTCAAAGTGTTTGATGGATCTTATTCCAACTTCCCAAAAGCATGGCACAAACAGCACTAAAATTGAAGCAGCAAATGAAGAAAAGGGTGACTGCAGAATACAATAATTCTAAATGTATTTGATGGATCCTTTTCAATCTTCCCAGGAACATTGTATAGGAGAGAACCTGGGACTTATTTAATTTTAAGACAAATCGCACCAAACATTATTGCTGTTCCAACAGCATCTAGTTTACTGTGTGCTTCAAATTGTTTTGTCTTTATTTGCCAGCCTTCCTTCTCAGGCTCAGCCCCCACACGTCGCTCTCTGCACCGTACCCTATCAGACGAGAGCATCTACAGTGGCCAGCGTGACCCGGCCTTTGGCCTGGACCAGCCAGCCTCAGTCGACGTGTTCTTCAGCTCCTCCACTGTGCCGCGCTCCCCCACAGTTCGCGGGGTGCCCCTCCGCCGTCCTTCCTATTTGCTGGGCGTCAAACTGCATGGTGAGCACCGCTTCTCACTGTAGGTGTAGAAGTTCCTTTTTGGAGCCCTGCACTGATCTTTTTGCTGCTGTGTGTAATTTGTTGCTGGTGTCCTCTGCTGGCAGAGAATCACTATGCATTCATTCCACTGTATTAAATTCCTATTCAGACACTTTAGAGGCTATAGTAGAAGGTGATCTGCCTGTCCCATGACGTTATGTTGCTCCCTCTCCTAACAGGAGACCTCTCGGCATCTGAAACCTCCCTCACGGACCTCCAGGAACGGAGGCGGCCGCCGGTTTCAGACCTGGGCCTGATGCCACTGCCCAGTGCAGATGCTGACAGTGGGCTGGACTGGTCCAACCTTGTCAGTGCTGCCAAGGCCTTCGAGGGTGAGACTACAAGGGCGAGGTGAACACAGAGTTTTTATGGTGGCAGCTCTATGATGATGATCTGACACCCACTTCCTCTCGCCCCCTGCAGTTCAGAGGGCCTCGCTGCTTGTCACTCAAGATGTGAACCACCAGCCCAAAGGTGGCACCTCCAGCCCTCAGAGTGCTGAGTGCAGTCAGCAGCTCTGCTCCTCCCCAGGGTATGCCAGTTACCTAACCCCAGCCCCTACAGGATCGGCTGGAACCTTCTACCTTGACCATCCCTCACTGCTGCACAGGGTCTTTAGCAACAGCACACAGTTAGCGTAGCCCTGCCAAGCTTCACTGTTTGTGTTGCGGAGCAGGTCAGGAACAGTGGAGGCTTTGCTCTGAACTACAGTCCAGTGACTTCCAACCAGACTCCCACTCCTGTTGCACACACCAAAAATGTGCATGTTCTTGGGGTACCTAACTGTGTGGTGGGGGGCAGCAAGCAAAATTGGCTGACTGGGCAGGCTGAAACATGTCCTCCTCCCCCCCCCCCCCCCACAGTGAGGCTCCCATCACTCTGGCAGGGAAAATCAGCCAGTTGGAGTCCATGGTGAAGCTGCTACAGGACGACCTGAAGAAGGTGAGATCACTAATCCAGTGGCCGTCAGCGCTTCAGGGTTGCACTCTCCCTGCCTATTGCACTCTTACTCCTTTTGCTCTTGTTCGTCTTTCCCTTGCTCCCAGGAGAAAGAGGACAAAGCAGTGCTACAGGCCCAGATCCAGAGCCTGCGTGAGGACAACCAGCGTCTGCAGGAGGAGTCCCAGAGTGCCTCCGCCAAACTGAAGAAGTTCACCGAGTGGGTCTTTAACACCATCGACATGAACTGAGGCCGTGCGGCGAAGGAGAGGGGACAGAGCAACAGAGACCTGCTGTCCCTACCCACCTGACCTGGAAGGCCGGCAGGGGACCCTGTGTGCCTGTCTCAGCCTTCTCTGGGCACCAGAGAGCTTCTTAACATGGTCTCTCTAGCACCCCCTACCTTTCCCCTTGAAGAAATGCAATGCCAGTGTGTGCCAGTCTCCAAAGACACTCCCCTGCCCCTGAATTTTTTCCCCCCATCTTTCCAGAATGGTTTTGTTGTTGGTGTTTTTACAGTTTCCTGTTCTGGCTCTTCCTGGAAGATCTCCACTCCAGGGGATTCCTCATCCCTCAGCTGGTCCAAGTCATTCTGCCAGTCCACAAGCAGGGTGAATTTGAGAGAAATGGACTCACTCACAAGTGACCAGCCAGCGGGGAACTTTCCACCTATTTTCCTCCTTGGTTGCTGCATCCAGCCAGTTCAGCTCACTTCTGTGGAGCTTAGTGGAAGGTGAAGAGGTCCTTTGACGGTGCCTTGGAAGACTTTTTCTGCAGTCTGTTTCTCTACCCCCGCCTCAACCAAACACACACTCCAGAGAGCAAGCTGAACATCACTGGAGATATTCTACCTCCAGCCTAAGTCTTGCAGCTTTCCCAAAAGCAGGCAAGAGTTTTCCAAGAAGGTCTCTTTCCGATTCAGTTTTTGTTTGGGGTGGGGGAGTGGTATGGTTGACGTGGCCAGTGCAGAAACATCTGTTCAGTGGCTAAGAGGGCTATTTTAATCACACAATGCACTGGACTGGTCATAACACACCTGCATATTCCGATACTCTTCCATTTAGGAATAATAGGAATGAAACACCTTCATGAACCTAATGTGATATGACATCACAATAGTCACGCATTAATAATTAAACGGAAGGTCTATAAAAGCAGTAGACGGGGTTGTGGAATTGGGTTACTTTTAAGGTTTTTTTTTGGGACCATCGCTAAGTCTCTTAGGCCAATCTTTACTGCATAATGTTGCTTCCAATAAAGCCGTCTGAAAAAAGGGGAAGAGGTTTATTTTTGGTACGATGTACTGATGAGAGTAAAAGGCTCACTGTCCTTCATTTCTACCACCTCTAGTTATATCATTTCAGGTTTCTGGGAAAATGCAGTTGGTGACTTCACAACAGTTTTGGTTAATTTATTTTTTTTATTGTAGATACCTAGTGATTTTATGCAGAACACATGTTATAGGGGTCATTTATATGATCCAGGAAGTCATTTTAAAGTTTTTTTATATAATTTTTCCTGGTATGCCTTTGAAATCTGGAGAAGTCTTAGTGCCATTTCCAATGCTGCTTTTATGTGGCTGCAGTGCCCTCTGATGGTGTAAAATATGCACAAAATATGTAAAATAAGTACATTTGGTCGTTCAGAATATCGATGACTCATAACGAAGGACTTTTGATATGTTTCAGGGGGGTTATACTTGCAGTTACATAGTTTCTGTTTTCATCACATTATAAATTGACGTCAGGCCTTATCACCTGGATTTAGGGAGTTGAGAATATATGCGCATGATGCATGGAACCTTGACCTCATCACAGTAATCCAGCACTTCTGTGGTCCTGGCGGTGTTTTTCCAAACAGCAGTTAACATTCCACATGTGAGGTGGGAGCTTCCTGCCAAAATATGGACTGATCTGGTGGGGGCACCACTCCCTCCTCAGTCACACAAAAGCAAGCTGCCCGGCATTGTGATACCTCCACAGCACGTGGAAGGGCTTTGTGGCTCGATCGCCTGTGAAGAATGACTGCTCCCTTGGGTGACTGTCCATGAGAAATCTCACAATGACCCCCCCCCCCCCCACTGCCTTTTGGAGGAGTTCATCTATGTTGCACATCGTTTTAAGGCAGCCCGTTGACTATGCTCAGCCCACTACAGACTGGAGTGCTTACAGGCCGCCTTAAGAACATTGATGCCTGTGGGGCTCCTGCTTACGGTCAGCCCAAGAGGCCTGAGTTTTGGTTCTGTTCTAGGAATCATGGGAAATCTGAAGGCCTCCCCCGGGTTTCCTGTAGCTGCCATTCTGTACTCCGGTGGGCCTTGAGTCACTCACAGGACGCTTTCTCCTTGGCCAGTCCCTAACTACTGGCCTTTCCAAATTTGCACACACGTGTGTGTCTGCTCCTCTTCTGTGTAGGCGGTGAAATATTCCTAAGCTTCTGTGCCATATAGGTTTTCTTCTGAGCGACGGCATATTTGTTTGGTTCTCTGCAGCCTACAGGATGGCGCCACCATTCGATCGGTGACCTGGCAAAAACACCAAAATGTGAATGATTGCTAGCTGTTTCCCTTTTGCACATTTTCTCATTTGTTCAAATTATCATCAAAGCCTATAAAAATGAGGAGTGCCTGTGCTGAGACACCGAGAGGGGTTTGGCTTTGTTTTCACGAGGAGGGGGATTCATCTCATCCTGGACAGGACTCTCTTCCCCTTCTGTGTGTGTAAGGCATCTACATCAAACACTTTTTTCTTTGGTTTTCCACCTATTGAATGCTTTTTAATTATTTTTACATGCACATTTAAGAATAAAATTAACAAAATGCTGTTTACATAATCTATTATTTTTCTTTTGTAAATTGTAGAGGTTAAAGACCATTTGCAGTGATTGCAGTATTAAAGTTTCTTTAAAACACGCAAAATGTTTTTGTCTGTCTTTTTTGAGGTGAGTGACAATTGAAGCCTGTCCCTGACTGCCACTGGGAAGCCGTAATCCCCTCATGGGTCACTATATCCGCTCTATCGCCGGCCCATCCTGGTGCCTGAGAGTGCCCAAATGCCTGCCATACAGCCCTGGTGCTCGTGGTCTCTCGTTCTTGCATGTCCACACCCATCTCCATGGGAGGACAGGCACAACCAGAGCAGGAATGCAGGAATGTGACCTGCCTCTCTGGATGGCATTTTACTGATCCGTTCCCTTAGCAACGCAGCCCCCCAGGAGGAGGGTGGGGGCTGGTTGATGGTGGCTGTCCAAGTTCCCCCCTGGAGAGGAGGTGCCCCACGTGATATTGAGCTGGAGGCACTCTGGATCCAGCGTCCCTAATGCCCTACACCACCTTTGCTTAACGATATGGAATGAGGCTTCTCTCATGGCCGCTAGTGGGAGGCTGAACCTCAGGGTCTGAATCGGAAGGGAACAAGCTAGTGATGTCCAAATGAAGCTTCTGGAACCATTTGCTGTATTTTTTGACCCCACTAGATGGCACTCTTGGTTTGCTTTGGGGCATGCTTTAAGCCCTTTTTTTTTACCAGAGAGCACCGTCTACTGGGGTCAGAAAGTACAGGAAATGGTTCATGAAGCTTTGTTTGGCCACCATTGTTGGCCTCCAATCTACCTCTTGAGCCCTACGGTCCTCGGATCAGATGCTTTTAACTGTCCCGCACTCTTCGCTGATGTTTAAATGTGCCTGGGCCTTCTCTGTAGCTGCCCCAAGACTCTAGAATAGTCTTTCATATTTTATAAAATTTTCTCCCTCGATAGATATTTTTAAGTCAAACTTAAGAACTTATTTTCACAGGCTTTTGAATCATTTTAAAGGCTGTATTCAGCTATCTGTTTTGTCCTAGATTTTTCTCTATTGTTGTTCATTGTAGTTCTCTCCTTTTATAGTTTTAAAGTCTTACCGTGTTAGTGGTTTTATTCTTTTTTTAATAATGTCTTTTTTATTCTTGTAACTGTCCTGTCTCAGTTGATTTTATTGTGCAGCACTTTGGCCGACACTTGTCTTTTTAATGTGCTATATAAATAAATTTGACTTCACTTGACCATTAGGAACAAGGAGTGTAGAGGCACCCCTTCTGAGAGAGAGGGCCTGTTCACTCCAACCACCCCGCATACCTATGTCAGTCATTTCTAGGTCTCCTCAACCATCTTCAGCCAAAGTCCTCAAAAAAATGTCTGTGGCCCGATTTGAGAGACCCAGCTACAGGAGGTGGCCCCTGTGCCAAAGGGGTTCAAGGAGTCGTTGGCACACAGGCTGCTTTAATGGCTTCGGGTCACAACAGATGCTAATTGCTCAGGTTTCGGTGCTGGAGGGGCCTGTGTACCTAAAACGAGCGATTGGCCATTGATTGCTCGTAAAGGGGGATAAGAGGAAGCTAATGTTACAAGTGCATCTTTTTGGCCGACAGATGCAAGAATAACAGTGTATTGAGCTCTGATGACTTTTATAGGAGGACAGCCTGCCAAGTTGGCTTTCTGCAGTATTGATGTGTAAACTCACCTTTTTTATTTTTGTCTTTTTATGCTTTAATAACTTTGGGTTTAAAGCCAGTAGTGGCATATTCAGTCAAGTGGTCTTAATTAAAAACTAATTTTAGGGCTGTATGTGAACCAATACTGATGCCAACACCTACAGGCCCAAAGGTCTGGGGAGGGAGGGTGTCTGTGTGGCTTTTGCCTGTTCTATTGAGGTCGTCATCTCTGCGCTGGACAGAGAACCAGGGCTGTGTATGACATTTGGTGTGACTTGTGTAGAATTCTGTGTAAAGAAACTATTTTAAGAATACTAATAAAATCTGTTCAATCACCACCACCAGGGGGCACTATGTTTTATCAGTTCTAGTATACATCCTAATAGGACCATTTCCATCTCTTTGATCTTCTTGTCCTGCAGCTGCAGAAGACAAACTCCATTTTGCTTGCTGTGAAAATGAGACATTTATCTCAAGGACGTCTGTGTTTACATAACAGGCTGCCGACTCGACCAGTCACAGGCATCCTTTGTCGTGCCGCGCCAGGAAACTACAGCTGGTCAGGTTGCTGTCGGCAGCAGCTCGGCTTCATTAGGCATTCTGCTGAGCTGGCTGGCGGGAGCTCTGTGGGGTAAAGCGCATTAGGGGGCGGGGCCACGTGGGCTTCCCTGCCACCGCTACTTCATGCTTAGACTGCAGGCCTGACCTGCTGTCGATTTCTGTTTCGTCAAATGCCAGGTGTCAGTCATAGATCTCATGCCTCCGGAGTAAATTTTCCTGATTTAGTGACTTGCTCATAATTGGAAGTACATTAGATATCGTCATATTGATTTTTCTTGTGCCCTGCTGTGGTTTATCTGCTCATAAAGCTGTGTTATGCAGATATGCACTGTTCTGCGATTTTCTTTATTACTTTTTGGAACCTGCAGCATATTTTAGCCTTGAGTTTCTCCAGCCTTGCCAGCCTCCCCACGACAGACCTTCACTTGAATTTGGGTTTACGGTTTATTGTGTCCAGGGTGCTCGTCAGCCGAGGGCCCTCTGCTGCCTCCCAGGACCCTGAGCAGGATGTGCTACTGGACGATGGATGGATGGATGGATGGATTTTAGCTCTTAATTCCAGTAGTATTGGGTGAATTATGCGATTTCTTTTTTTGCACTTTCCAGGGAAATGTGGAATTATTTAACACACTGGCCTGCATGATCTTCCCATCCTAGATGTCCTCTGAGCTTGAACACATTATTTTAAAGTAATTTTTCCCATATTAATTCACCTGTCATCATTATGGGAGGAACAGCAGCTCATTTCCAGCCTCTAGTTCCGAATTATGGTGTGAAAATCACTATGCCCAGACGTTCACAAACCCATTTTCTGCTGGTCCCTTTTTTAGGCGCAGTAGTGGGCTTCATCTTTGCCGCCCCTTTGTCGAAAGCGTGGTCCGCACACAAAGCAGTAGTGACTTCATTCACGGTCCTGTGCATTCCCTGCAATGAGAATGACACCACGGTGCTCCCTGGCTCGTCTCATTTCCAATTGTCGTTATCATCCTGATGCCTTTTTCATACGCAGCCTCATGGAAAACAATCTCCGTAATCATGGGGGGAATCGCTTCTCCTATTTTTATTTTTTGTAAATGGTGGGGTGGGGGGGGCTCCTGCATTAGAAACTGTGAATGTTGCTATTCTGAAGTGAGAGAAACACACCATCAGTCAGCCTTACAAATGTGACAAACTCTCTGGCAGCAGTAATAATTACTCACTAAGCAGGAAAATAATCTCTTTCCAGGCCATATTATGTTACAGAAATGAACCCCCCCGCCGCCCATGGACTACACCCTTCTAGATCCATGTGTCTCAGATGTTTCAAATGAAATGAATTCATGAAACATGAATTTCCAAAAGTATACTTATATACAAAATAATAATAATAATAATTTAAAAATAGATGCTGTTTAATGAAATGTATATTCAGGAGCTGTTTTCTATTTAAAACTGGGAAAGCTTCACTAATAAAGACTTTGAGTCTTGCTGGCTAAAATCTCCAGGAGCTCATGTGCAGGTCAATAAAGAAGTGTAAATAAATACTGTAAAAATAGTTTAAAAACTCAGAGCTGCTTGTGGTTGGAGTAGTGCAGTCTGGGCTGCTGAAGAGCTCTAACATTACCTGGGGTGTTGCAGTCAGCAACTCAATGCTCTCGCAGCCCCCCCATCCCCTGACAGAGCTTCTGTTCCAGCTCCTCCATTCACGGTGTCTGCTGTCCGATCAATCGCTGATCGATAGCAACGCCTGAAAGATGGCTTGAGAGCTCTGGTGCTGATGGTCGAAATCCCCATTGCAACTCATCAGAAGGCCTCTCTGTCATGTCTTTCCCATTTTCCGTGACTGGTGCTTTCAGAGTGTGTGTACGGGCAGCGATCGCCTGTGTTTACACTGTTCATGCGAGACTCTACAGTGTTTAGTTGGCATTGCCTACATTTTGAGGCTGTTTAAAATCAGCAGTCATTTTCAGGATGAGTATCTTGTCAGATGAGCATCACCCACGTTTTAAGGGCGCTGCCGAACTTCAGGGTGACATGTCACACTCTACCTTATCCGGCTGCATAAATAGTAGCCCAGCCCTTAATAATAATGCTTAATAATGTGATTCCTAATGCCGTGGAATTCCAGGCCTGGCTTCCTGTTTCTGTGCTTGTGCCCTCCTTTGTCTGTATTGTTATTATTAAAATACTAAATGCACCTGGACTGATGTCATGCCCTGTGATGTCAGTGCGGGTTATGGGCATTTAATAAATAAACAGGGACTCTTGTGGTGACAGTAGTTGTGTAGAAAGGGAGGTATTGGTGACCTGTATCTAGAAAGTTCCTCATAGCAGGTTAGGGATGACAGGTGGGCACGATAAGTCGATTCTGTGCATGTAGCTCTTCTTATATCCTGTAGGGGGCAGTAATGATATTTATTTTCTAGCACTGAATTTTAACTTTGGTTTATCAAGACAGGCACCATCACTGCTGCTTTGGCTTGAGCTCTGGGGCTGGGGGGGTCTGAGCCCCATCACATGACACACCCAGGTGTCAGACCAGCTGTCTTCATGGCTGTCTCCCTCCTTCCATCAGGCTACGGTTTGAGGGTAGTGACCGAAATCTCTGTTTTCCCTTCTTTAGACCTTGTCCAAAAGTAACAGAAGCAGAACTTTTCCAAAGACAGTGTCTGTAGCATGACTTTAAATCAGAGCATTTGTTTGATAAAATACAGCCCCCACATCTTCCATCTCTTCTATTGACAAGCACTGTCTGCTCTGGCTGAATTTTGCTTTCTTTTTTTTGGGTTGTGTGTGAAGGAGACGGCTGACTTGGTTGTCAGAATCAGGGCCATCTCTTCCAGGTGTGGTATTGGGGCTCGTCTGGGTCTGCTTCCCCCCTGCCTGGTACTGTAATCTAGGGCAGGAGTTGCCATGGAGCTATGATCTCAGGGCGGGTCGCTAGGCGTGAGGGGCGGGCTCACATAACCCACCTCCGGTGGCTCGCCATTGGCCAGTAAGCCTTCTTCTTTTAAAGCTTGTTAGAATCACCACTGCTCCTGTCAGAGGAGCAAAGTGGGCTGTGAGGGAAACAGAAGAAACCAAAGATGTGTTCCGTTTCTTGTTTAAACACTTTTTATTTTTTAATTTCATAAAAGAATCGCACCTTCAGAAGCAACATGGGGACATTTGGTAGAGGGCAAGGCGTTCATCATGACCAATCCCTCATCGCCGGGGGGGTTAGTGTCCCCCACCTGTTTATGTTCTGTGCATTATCCCCACAGTCTTGCCCACCTAAGATTACTCGTTCATCGATAGCTGCATCCACTCCCTCTCTTCACTGCACTACCTGTATCCTGTCCTCTCTGCCCACCATTTGGGACATCGGTATCGCTTGGTGTCTGAACAGCAACCACTCCGAAGGATACAGCAGATGATTTGGATTGTGGTCCTATTTGCACCATAAAACATCTCAAAAGAAAAGCCTGACTTCTTTGTTAATTGAAGCTGCTTTGCTGAAATTTGGGGCATTATTTCTTGCTTCCTGTTTAGTGAATGACATGCTGGTATATACAGGACTTTGTGGCCTAAATCTCATGGGCGTCTGTCTTTGTCTGCCCGGTAACAGCGTTTGGTCCAAAGAGCACAGGCAATCCAGCACTGAACCGAACGCTTTTGCGCTCCTTAGGTCTCCGTGCGGCTTCTCTGATGTGCCGTTGCTTATTTCCTGGAGTTCATCCGTTTTGGGGAGAAGTGGAATTAGCAGGTGAAGACGCATGGAGGTGCTGCTGACAGGGCTAGGGAATGAATGTGAGGGCGGTCGTGTGGCTCTCCAGCTGGGAACCCTATGAGGCAGACACCTGACCACACCACGGCCCGTCTGACACAAGTCCATGCTTTCCGTGGCTGAGTCACCTAGTCAGATGAGCCTGTTTACCTTGAATTTGCCCGGTTTTTCCAGTTTCTAGGTGTGCCCGCTCCGACTTCAATACTTAACTGGCCACAAGCCTTAAGATCCATTACTGTAACCATCCAAATACCACATTAGCTTGGCTTTGATTTCTGGTCTTTGATTCTTATTTAATATTTCTTATATAATTTATAACGCCCCAATATTGCATATGTAATATTTTTAAATTTTAGGTTTGACATTCCTTACTGGTTGTTTATTAATTTCCTTCTATTTTACGGTGTCGTTTTAAGAATTAGACAGAAATATAGACTGTTGTAACTGAATATTCATGAGGAGTATTGATAACAAACAAAATAGTGAAAATAAAGTTCATTAATCACTCCCAGTGCTTATTGCTGTTCATTGTTGTTGTATTTTTTCCTGGAATTAGCAGGAAACAGCCAGAATAAAGTACTTTCTTATGAATGCAGTGGGGCCATTATCTTTTGAGTCCACGGTAATGGCTTAGGTGTGAGTGGCATCTGGAGAACAAAGGACGCAGAGAGTTCCAGTGCTAGAGTTCCAGCTGTGTCGTCAGAGGAAATCCCCACCTCTGTCGCCGAGGTCGCTGCCATGTCCTGCCCTGGTAGCTGGATGCCCTGGATATTCAGCTGTCTTTAGCGTGCTGCGATTCTCTTTCTGAAAGCTTCTTCCACGTTTCTGCCATGGGAGCCATGGGAGCGGAAGAGGACACAACCGCAGTTCTAGGTGCTCCATGCCTGTTGGGTCCAGCTCCTTCGCTCTATTCTGCCACCTAATGACAGTGACTGCTTGTAGTCACAAACACCTGCATTTTCCCTCCTGGGGGTAACAGTGTGGCTGATGG
Organism: Mormyrus iriodes; assembly: GCA_011763525.2. Taxonomy (NCBI): domain Eukaryota; kingdom Metazoa; phylum Chordata; class Actinopteri; order Osteoglossiformes; family Mormyridae; genus Mormyrus; species Mormyrus iriodes. The sequence continues at coordinate 708,912 of JAAGVU020000025.1, forward strand.
CATGCTTTTTTATTTGATCCCACCCACTCTCCCAGCCGGGCTTGCTGCCCCCTGCTGGAGGACAGTGCACTACACTATGGCACACCATGGGAGCCAATCCAGGACAGGGCCTCGCTGGGCGGAGCTTGTGCACTGCTCACTTTAGCTTGACCCTGCGTAACGCTTGGCTCAGCCACTAATTCTATTACTGTAATTGTGGGCAGATTTACTCTTCAGAGTCCCAAAAATATCCCAGCCCTAAAATGACCACTCAGATGTATCACCTAGTATATACAGGCATGTTCAGACACCTCACTTTGCAGTTCCTCAGTCATTTTTTCCCTGAGCCATTATAATGAGTGTGGGTCATAGAATAAGGTTTTTTATTTCTGATCAATCATCTCATCTCTGAAGAACCCTTTCATTGTTAGGCAGCCCTGATCTTCATTATTATTTTATATAATGTACCAAATATATATGTATTTGGCACATGCTTGGCTAATAGGAGCATTTTTGCTTGGAAGATGTGAATGAAATTGAGTTTAACTGAGAGTGAGAGAGAGAGTGAGTGAAAATGACTGAATTACTGACACAGCATCTGTGCACCCTGTCTGAGGATAAAACTCCAACAGCCAATGAGAGGCTGGCTGCTCCTTTTAAGTGATGTTCTCATTGTAGCACTTTGGCTCAGCAAGCCCGGCTTCCTGGTATTATCCTGCCATAAAGCCCGCTCCCCTGTGACCCTCTCGCTCCCCCCCGCGAGTGTCGGCGTCTTTCACAGGTGATACTGCCATTTATAGGGTCACCCCCCCTGTCAGTTCATGGTCCTGTGCAGTTCAGGGTCTCCATCTTTCAAACCTGTCAGGGTGCTGTATGCGCGGCTGCAGCTGTAGTTTGGATTCCCTCCTTTTCTGTGTTGCTGGGTGCCGTCGCCGTTGCTGTGGAGTCTCTGTCCTGCTTACCTTCTCTCCATAGCTTCCCAACCTTTTCCACTCTCTTTTTTCTTTCATGCTCATTCCCCTGCTCCCCTTCTCTCTCTCTCTCCCTCTCTCTCTCTCTCACACACACACACAGTCTCCCCGTGTATAAAATCTCTGCTTCCTCTGAGAGCTTTGTGGCTGTACGCAGGCAGCAGGAGAGACACATGAACCACCTCAGTCTCTCTCCTCCTCCTCCTCTCTCTGTTTCACACTCATCCTCTCTCTCTCTCTCTCTCTCTCTCTCTCTCACACACACACACACATACACACACACTCACACACACAGATGCGAGGGTCTGCCTGCCTGTCCACTCCACTCCATGACATCCACCCAGGAACTGTCAGGAGAAATACTGCATTGAGAATCTCAGCCTCTCTGGGGTTTCCCTTCTCCTCGTCGTTCTCCTGGCTCTGTCGCTCCTTCCTCCTTGAGACGCCGCTGCCATGAACCCATCTTCTCCCCGTTGCTAAGGAAAGCGGAGCTGTGAGGAGCTTGACGAGCCGCTGATTTCTCGCCGAGGTAAAGAATGCTCCCAGGGGCAGGTGGGGAGTCCGTGAGGATGCCTAGATTACAGATCTGGGCTTTCCGGGGATGTGGGGGGCGGGGGGGCATGCGTGTTAAATCGTGAGCCCATGCCGCGTGTGCAGAGCCTCCTCACTTAGGCGGGAATTGAAAATCGATCTGTTTCGGTAGGATTTGTGCAAAGGGGCTGTGAAGTCCCAGCGCCAGAGTTGGGCCCGCTTTGGACCTGCCTGGAGTTCGGCAGCCCGCATGCTACAGGGTCAGGTTACTGGGTGAATGGTACTGAGAGAGGCAGCGAGTTTTCATAGCTCTGTATCTAGCTGCTGTGTGTTAATCAGTGTGTCTGCGCTCCCTGTAAATATGTATATTTAACAGTTAAAGCAGAGAAGGTGTTGGAAGTTTTCTTTGTGGGACAGGTTGCTGTGAGGGTAGCCCCCCTCCTCATAAGGGTCGCATGTGTGGCCTGTAGCCTGCATGTGCGAGGTGACTTATGTCCCCAGAGCCACACGGCTCCTCTCAAACTCCCATGCCCACATCCTGTTGTTCTGGGTTAGAGAACTGTCACATTGTGGTCTCTCTGGCTGAACGCTGCCTTTAGACTGACATGCCAGGGTAATGGCAGGAGAAAACAAAGAATGTTGGTGTGGGGTAAGAGAGGGAGAGCGTCCCCATCACCACAAGACTGCTGCCACCAACCTGTCTTCTCATAATACACCCCCATACATGAGAGAGTGCTCGATGCACTGTGTCTCCTGCCGCTGCTTGCAGACTCGTTGTTGGTGTGTTTATAGTGTTCTTGTTCTCGTTCGTTCAGTTTACTCACAATCGTCAGATGAATAGTTCTACACACAGTTCTACAGAATGCGGCTTTTAATGTGAGCGACCCGGTGCTCGGTCGTTCATCACCACCTGGCTACCTGCTGTGACTGCTTTACCTCCCCTCATGTTGTAGTGATGCACTCAGTTTCTACCTCCTTCTGTGTTCTTTGTTGTTATTTACAGTTATTTCCATTTATTGATCTCTGTTTTCGAATCCCTCAAATGAGCACTGTGGGGTTTGTCCTCATGCATTTGTGTTGCCGTGTCTTTGACTCTCCTAATTGCTGGAATTTCAAGCTGCAGAATCTAAAAAGGTTTCTTCCTGGCCCTTCATGGGGGCTTCTGTGTGAGGTACGAGAGGTCGCCTGCCGTCTCAGCCCAAGCCGTAGGGGGAAGGTTCTGCTGAATCAGGGGTTTTATACGCTTTTACAGATATATATCTGTTTATTGATTTTGGAATTGCATTCTTTCAAAAGACCACACATCAATCACACACACCAATCACAAAATCAAAACAAAAAGCAAAACAAAAGAGAGCAAAACAAAACAAAACAGATTATCTCGGCTCCCAAACTCATACATTTAAACAGATAAGTGATTCAGGAATTACATAAAATGAAAAAGACATATAGTGGAGTATGTAGGTATCACAGAAACCCTCTTGAACTGTTTTGGACACTGTATGGTCTGTTTTACCAGCACTGCCTTTACAGGAATGAGGGAAGAGACTGGAAGAAGGAAAGAGGGTGATGGGGGGGCATGGACATGGGGTGATGTCCTGGGAGAGCTGAATCCAGACCTCACCTTAATTTGGGGATAATGTGACCCCTGGAGTCTGGTTGCGGGGAGAATGTACTTGCAACTCTATGGTACCGCTGCAGCCTTGTCCTGGAGCAGACGCATATGCTGGCACCCCACCATCACCCCCCTCCCACTAACACGGCGTGCTGTTACACAACCCGCATAACTCTAACATCCTAAAGTGCGGTGAAATGTGGCTTTAATTTGCCGCCATTAAAAGTGCTTTATCAGGTAGCTTGGGGTGTTTAGAATAGTACCAGAAATTATGACAGTAACATGGATGTGTCTCTCCATATCTTTGGAAGTACATGTCCAAGAATTACATTAAGCACAGCCTGCCTTACCATCTGATATCCCAGTGACCAAATATGCCGGTTCCATGTACTTGGGTCTGTGATGTCGGTTCTGTGTATCTGTTTCTGCTAATGTTGCTTCCATGTACCTGAGACTGTGATGTCGGTTCCGTGGACCTGATTCTGCTGATGTGGGTTCCATGTACCTGGTTCTGCCGAAACTTGCTGTCTGATCCAGTAAAGGGTCCTGTTCTAAAGCACACATTATAAATAATCAGGTATGTTTAGAAGCCTGCAATATGGAGGGCCGTCTGGGTTTAACAGTCTCTCAGCTGCATGTCATTAACACCACGGGGGAGCCTGTCGCGTACTGGGCAGGAGGTGAGGGCCCAGTTTGTTGGACCTTCAGAGTAATTGCTTTTCTGGAATTGGGCCAAATCGGGACTTTTTTTATCGGAGGCCAGCAGTTGGTGGTTCCTTGCAAGGATTCTCCTCTGATGGTGGGAGAGAGGGACACCGCGGGGCCCTGGAAACCCCGAACAGCACATGGCGCTTTGAGTTCCCCTAATACTGTTTGGTCAAGTGACCTCACCTGCCGGTCATCGCAACCAGCTGTTCTCCAAGGCTGCAGAAACGGCGCCCCCTTTCCGCACTACTTGTTCTTTCATCAAAATGTGCAGCTAATGCATTTAGTCTCTCTGAGCTCCCTGCTTCTAGCCTCTTTTCGTAGAGCAATTTCGTCGTAGATTTCATCTGGACTCTGCCTCTGGCAATGCTTCTCTTTTGAAAAATGTGAAGCAGCAGAATAAATCACTACAATCAAGTTAAAAACCCTCGTCAGTCAGCTTGAGGATGTAAAATAGTCCAGGCAGTCTCCAAAGGAGAAAGCAGGGTTTGGCATGGTGTTCGGAGAGATCCAACACCTCAGGGGTTAACTCCCAGGCTGAGAGCTGGCTGACAAAGCAGCTTTCCAAGCGGAGCTGTCCGTCTTCGATGTCCTGGGTGTGCCGTCTGCACGCTCCGGCGGCCGGCTCCTAACTGCCATGCCGACATGTCTCCCCAGACTGGCTAACCAGTTTGTTTTCGCCTCACGTCCACCATTACTCTCCTGGGGCCTTCTTATCACTGACGTGACAGGTGTCGGCACTCGAGGGAAGAGCCGTGGCCGGCGGATACGTGGCCCAGAAAGGTCAGCTGATATGGATGGGATGGCATCCAAGCACGACTCCTCTGGCTTGGAACGTCACCGTTTGGTCATAGTGCGTTGTGCAGCTCGTTAAATGAGCTCTGTTTGTGCACATTGCCGCCGGTGACGGCATCCCCCGCCATATTGGCTAATAATTACTGACCTGGTCTGGAACGGCAAACGGATCTTGTGCTGTTGAAAGAATCTCGTCTGTGTGTTTTGTTTGTCGAGCCTTATCTGGGCACAGGCACGTGGTCACTCCACCGTCATGCAGGTGACACATCTGCCTTTGTTTATTTAGCAGGCTCTTTCGTTCAAAGTACGATGTACAAGAGAAGTACAAGGGGGGACCAGACAACTGGGTGAGACAGCATCCCGCATCTCAGGAGCAGTTGGGGATAAGAGTCTTGCTGAAGGGCAGAATGGTGATATGATTACGGGACTCAAGCCCACGGCCTTCCGGACTCGGGCACTGATACCTATCCTACTGAGCAGCAGATTGACCTAATAAATGCAAAGGTCTTTCTCTACGGGCTCCGAGGCAGACTTTAGCTTGGTGTCCTCTGTCGCAGGCTTTTGGGTCAGAACATGGTGCTGAGTTATCATTTTGTCTCAGAGGAGAACTTGTCAATTAATTTTATGGTGTAACCGGCCCCATCTCTTCCTCCAACACCTCATGTTTTTGCAGCCCAGGGACTGCAGGCATGGCTCAGGCGTCCCGGGACCAGGGGGGCGTAGGGACAGCCGACCCAGACGAACACTCCCCCAACATGATCGTCTTCAGAAAGGTGAGTCCGTCCCACTCCATCCTGTCCCAGGGCATGCTGCCCGGTTCTGACACCCCCAAGATGGAAAAAGCCCCCCAGCTACACTGTTCACACTCTGGTTGTGTTCACAGCTTTTGTATGATAGAGGAAGACCTTGTTAATCTCTGTCATGCACGTCTGTGTGGGCTGACTGGGGCTTTTTCTTCTGGGAGGGGTGGGGTTACTTTTACATTGTGCCGAATCATTCCCCTCTGATATCTGTATTGATAGCCGGGGAGTTGTGGCGGGCTGGGGGGGGGCTACATCACGGGAGTGGCCCAAGGTCAGCGCCCAGTGCTAAGCGCACACCCATGTAGGAACCTGCTTTTGATGTTCCCGCCCTCCCGCCAGATCCCCTGCCATCCCTCCCACTCTATGCTCTTCCCTCGGTGGGGGGGAATTAGGAATCTGTGAGCCTCTATCAACCAGAGGAAATATGTTAATTCCACCCATGCAGGTTAGCCAATTTATATACCTGGCAGCTGTTAATTAACATATATTCGTTGATCCACATTTGGGGCTGTTAGTCAGGTGGGGATCGGGGAACGTTTCCATGCCAGGCATCTTGTCGCTGCGGAGGGGATGTTGGCAGGTTGTCTTGAGGTGAGGATGAATGTTGAAATGCATGCTGAGATAGCTATGACTGCAGAAATGCGAAAGCGCTTGTGATGAAGGCTGGATTCATGTTCACGGGCTGATGGGTGATGATATCTGACGACACCTGCTGAAGTGGCCAAGAGACCAGGCTGTTTTGGGGGGTGGGGGGGTGTTGGGTTCCCCCCCGGATAACCCCTCAGTGTGCTGAAGGTCCTTTTTCCATGTTCCTTTGTGGTTGGATTTCTGCTGTAGATTCCTATTGCTGGATCTGTGCACTGCCAGTACACACACACACACACACACACACACACACATTCACGCACATTGGGTATTTGTGGAGACTCCCCGTTGACTCCCATTTTAAGGTGATAATTTAACCTGAAAGAACCAAAACTCCAAAGATGATGATGACTGATAACAAGCAGAAAAGCCGTGTCCGTTTTTTCCTTATCACTTGTCTCATGGGGGTGTCCACATGGCAGTAAACTCACCCATGAGGGCACACATATGCCTTCCCCACCATGCTAACTTGAAAAAACAGGAAGAGTTCTCTGTTTTTCAGTTTATTTCTGACGCAGGAAAGAGCGGCTGGTGGAGCTGGGGGGAGGTGTGACTGCGCTCATAGCTGCTGCGCTCTGTGAGCGAATGTGGGGGGGGGGGTCTGCGCTCTGTGAACGAGTGTTGGGGGGGGTCTGCCCTCTTTGAGCGAATGTAGGGGGCTTCACCCTGGCTAAGGGCATGAGGCCCTCGGCGGCGTCGCGCACAAAGCAGAGGGATCACAGGAAATGGGTTTGCGAGCCGGCGTGCCGCTGGGCACAACTTCCATAAATATTAAAGATGCTCTGATCAGCATCGTCTGTCTTTCTGCTCCCTCCGTGCTCCTGGAGAGGAAATGCAGCTGGACAACAAATCCTCCTCACAGGTGGCCATCGCCATGCAGAAAAGAGACACACCGTGAAGCCCCCGTAAACCGTCACCTTCTCCGTCATTCTTCCAGCGTTTCGGGGTCTCCTGGATGCGGCTGATTTTCAGTGATCTCGCACAGGGTCTGGGTCTCGGGCTGTGTACCAATTGTGTCAGAGGTCTCAGGTCCCCTGGTGGGCAGTCTGACCATAACGTTGAGGTGGCACTATTCTGTCTTATGGCATGTCTGTGAGCTGCCCCCGCCCCTCCAGATCCTCCTCAATTGAGGGAGACGTGGAGCATGAACAAACTGGCAGAAGCTAGCAGTAGCCTTTCAGTTCCGGGTTGGGAGAAGGTCTCCTTACATGCTTATTACTCTGCTGGAGAGCCACGTTTGGCTGATTTCGGATGCCCACTGTGGATCTTTCCAGGTCCTTATTCAACCTCGGCTCCAGGTGACTGTCACCGATCTTTTGGGCATATAGGCAGGGTTTGATGTTTACACTTGGGGACGGGGTACATCTTGCTTCCCCTATGTGTTAATGCACGTATCTGATGCACACACAACTCCCCCACTGCCCCCCCCAATATTCCACCCATGCTTTTGGAGTTTTCCAGCATTTCAAAGTGCAGGAGCAGTGCCCTGTACCTGAATGATGGGATTATCCCAAATGGCGTTTTCAGCCTAAAGAGTACAGTCAGCCGTGGGAATCATGTCCAGGGAGGAACTTCCCCACTGTTCCACTGTTGAGTTTGTCGGCAAAGCACAAGGTGCGAAATGAAATCATTAATAATGCCAAACGGCACAAAACGCTGGGATTTAATGACTGTAGAGTTGCTGTTTTCACAGTGCTCCTGTGATAGGGGGATATCCATGTCCCCCCCCCACAATACCATTGCTTCCAACTTTAGCCTTTGTCAGCAGAGACAATTGAACTCTGTACTGTGCAAATCCAATATGAAATATTCCCATTAAACCAATAATTGCACTGACCTGCCGCCAAGGGCTGGACTTTTATGCTTGGGTGGAGCCTCCGCTGCCATGGCAACGGGCTTGACTGTGCGGAGGTAGACTTTTATTCTGAAGGAAGGTTTCCTGCTCTCAGATTGGTCCCCCTAAGAGATGTGTGACATCTGATAGGAGGGACCCAGGGAGTTGGGCAGGTTGTTTAGCTCTCCATGGGTCCTGACACAACTTGGGGCGAGAGTTACGAGCCATCAGGCAGACCTGGCCAGAGCTCTTCAGGGGACAGCTGCGGGTGCTGAGATGACAGGCACTGGCCTTGTGCTACGTCATGGGGGTCCCCGAGGTTCTGCCGCAGATGGTCGGCAGTATGTCCGTTACTTGAAAGTCACGCCATGCGGCTTTCCCTAGTGCTCCGGTGTTGCCATGCCAGCTCAGCCCACTTGCGTCATCGTGGCGTCCCCCCTGCAGTCAGCGGGCCGGGAGATTTACAGCCCCCTGACCTGGTAGGAAAGCAAGAGGGTCTGACTGATCATTCCGTCCTTCAGGGAGCTGGGAGGATGATGGAGCTCTTGCAGGCTATCATTTGAACCGGACCGGACTCCAAACTGCTATTTTTTCCACAGTCAGTCCTATGTTCTTCTGGCCAACTCAGATCTCATCCTCAGATCTCAGAAGGTCCTGTCCTCCAGTCCATGGGCACCCCGAAAACTCCCCTGGAGGTTTCTTTTGTCCACAAATGTTATCCTAAGGTACTAGTGAACTAAAACATCGTAGAGGAGCCAGAGGATGGTTAGGCTCTGAGAGAGATGGAGCGTAGAGGGTTTCACAGCTGAGGGTGGCGTGTGTGTGAAGGTGTCAGGGAAGCGAGGAGACATTAGGTTAGCCAGGTCAGCGACATGGGGGGTGGGGGCAATAGGATGGTCTGTCCTTTGGGTGATGTGGGTGGGGGTTGTAAACCAAGCAGTAGAAACAGGATTCCATTTGCCCTGCCTGGACTGGAGACGTGCGGTTTCTGGAAATGGAGGACGGCTAACCGGCAGGGACAGTTGTGTGGGCTAGAGAGCCTTCGTTCACAGCTGCCGCTCCCTCGCTGTCTTGGCGTGGTGTATCCTCGTGCATTTTTAATATGGATAGAATACAATAGATTGATAGATAGAATAGAATAGAATAGAATAGAATAGGCAAGTTGCACTGGGCCCACCCCCCAAAATGTAACTGCCAAAATATAAGATGGTAACCCCAGTAAAAATTGTCTAGCAGTGTGGAGAGCGTTGGGTGGGGAGGGGGGCGGTTATGGGGGCTGGATGGCGTGACCCAGAAGTTACAGATACAGTTTGTGGGCTGACCGGCATGGCCCTGTTCCACTCCTGGTCCCATGTTGTTATTCGGGATCAGGTACAGATACTCTTAAGGGGGGTGTGAAATTACTTTAAAGACTTCAAGATGTTTAGAAGTAGTTGGTCCAGTTTCCCCGCAGAGTCGTGTTGCCGTATTAATATTCCGTCGCGCTGCCGTTGATTCCAGCTCTCAGCAGTGATGTCCCTGTTGCCTACCTGCCTACTGAGGCCTTTCAGACACACTTTGGACCAGAACAGTAGGTTACAAAGATACTGTTTGCACTTTTTCTCAGATCTCCCAGCATGGCAGCTAGGAACAGAAGATTAAAGAGGACTTTTTATGATCCTGCTTGTGGCCTTGTTTGCTTTTACTTATTCCATATATTTTGGGCTTCACGCTGATCTTCAGCGATATGTTTTTTTTCCCTTTCACATTATTCTTTGTTTTTTCTTTTTTGTACATCCTGCCTCGGTTTCGAATGCTGTCAGAGTCGGCGCTAACATGGTTGTAATGGCAACCAAAAAATCCAGCGTGTTACGTGGGATTTATCTCTGTACCGTTTGCACCCATGTCGTGACGCGCTGCGTCTTTGCAGACAGCCTCTGTTTCTCTGCGTTTTGTTCACCTAAAGAAAGCTGCAGCCCCAAAATGACAGTGGGCCTGTGTCAGAGGATAGTTATATATATACATGAGTGGCAGGTAGATAATGGGAATTGCCAGCATCAGCGATTTTCCACTAAATCCCTTCCCTCCTTCGTTAGTGGCTGAATGCGTGGTGTGTGGATGCCAGTTGTGGGGGCCCAGTCACGGTGCTCCCTTTTCCGGCATGTTTCAGGGCTGATCAAAGGAACACCAGGGGAAACAATCCGGGAAGGGTGGGGGCTGACAACGACGCTTTTATTATGAGTGGCCTCCCCTGCCTCCCCTGCCTTACAGCTGCCTATTTCGGCGAAGCAATCCAGGTTAATTGCCTTGCTCACGGGTACAACAGCAGACATCGTCCTGGAATTCAAATGCTACTAGACTGTGACCCTAACCTGTACACCACCTGCTGCCGGCTCTGGGCGGGAGACGGAAGGACAGCTGGTGCGGATGGGGAGACGGGGTATAGCGTGGCCAGGAGGCTGTGAGGTCAGGGAGGAGCCTGCCGCTGCCCTTGAGATAGGCTCTCCCAGCTTCCAGCGCGTTATTAAACACGCCCGCGGGTGGCTTCACCCGCCCAGCCCCATGATGCGACAGAAAGCTGTGCTGAGCTCGAATTCCTGCTGCGGATAGGGAATTCTGATCCTCACTGAGCTGTCCCTCTAGCGATCACGTTCGAATACTTACTGCAGCCTCTGAGGGCTTTTCATCGGCGGCTTGTTTTCATTTCGTTGTACTCCGTACAATGATAATAATAAATGTGTGTGTGTGGGTGATTTAACCCCCCCTGCCCTCGCTTTCACAGGTGGGTTTTTTTTTGCTGAATCCTTTTGTTTGTTGTTCTTTTTTCGCGGGGTGTGTAATTCAAGGATAACTATTTATAGCTGAATGGGGAATTATCAGTTGTGTGTTAATCTTTCTCCAGGGCTGTAACTCTGGCAACACAGATCAGCTCTCCTGACGCGCTAACCTGCGTGCGTGGACCAGGGCTCAGTGTGCGAGCGTGTCTGTATGTTTCTCCTCACCCACATGCGTCATTCACAGTTAATATTTATTATAGTAAGTCCATTTCAGTAAATAAAAGAAGAGAATGCACTCGCATGTTTGTATTCATATCTTTGTGGGGACTGTCCATTTATTTCTATGGGCAAAACCCTAATCCCAACAATGACAACCTTAACCTACCCAGCCCTAAACTTAACCATACGTAACAAAACAAAATATAAAAATATAAAAAAATTTTATTGCAGTCACAGATTTTTATAAAATTGAGTTTCCCCTTGCGGGGACTGAAAAATTGTCCCCACAATGTCAAAAAGGTTTTTATCACATTGTGGGGACATTCAGTAAAATGTAATATATATACATAAATGCAATGTATTATACATGAATAACAGATACACAAACGACTAGGGTCATTGCTTTTTGATACTTTTAACAGAGAGACATTGAGGTGGGGGGTATGTGTGAGACGACTCTCATCATTGCTCGTGCTCCACAAAGTAGCAGCGCATCTCGCATATCTTCCTGCACTTTGTTGACCCAGCGAGGCCATGTTAGCAGGACGCGGTTAACAGTGAGGTCACCAAGATTGCCTTGTTCCCCCTAGACGAGGTTTTAAATAGTAGCTCTGTGAGTGAAGATTGAAAACAGCAGTGTTGCAGTTTGAGGACATGAGCATGACTCTAATATTAGTTTCTCACGGGCACAAACCCCTCATATTTACATGGGGAATGGATTCATGACTGTAATTCTTCTTTATAAGTCAAGGCTGCTGTCCCAGATTAGTGTCCCCGCCCCTTTTTTAACGCCCGTTAGCCTCAACCAATCAGGTCTTTTCCCCTTGTGTGCATGACCAATATCAGACAAACGTCGTTTTATGTTTTACTGAAAAGCTCCGCTGTGGTTCGCTGTGGTCTGGGTGTCCGTCTTTAACCAGAACACTTTAGATAACATTGCCACTGGGGCTCCTCATTTATCTGCCTCTCCTGCACTCGCCGTGAGGCCGCCTCCAGCTCCTGCCCAAGCGCAGTGTTTTCAGCGCTCGCTCGCCGGCGGGGAGAGACTTCTCGGAATTGGCCCGATAAACCCGACCTTGCAGTCCCGGCTGTTTTAGGAAGCTTATGGCATGTGAGCACTGATAGTGATAATGTGACTTAATTATCATAATGAACGGTTCCAGCTTTGTGTTTGTGTTGGACACGAACATCAGTCCAGTTACAAAGAGAGAAACACAACCAGCAACAGATGAGATTATTAGGCATCAGAACCAGTTTCACACCACATAAAATGCACCCCTGTCTCATTAGACATATGACACAAATGACTGAGTATTTTATTTGTTGAAATGAGAGGTTTTATGGTTTTTCTGTGTTATGAAAGCTCTGTAGTCTGACGTTGACAGGTTCTGGTGGTAGATTACCGATCTAAAGTTCTGGCCTTATTATTAGAGTTTGGACCGGCGCCAGGCACTGGGGAGAGCCCACGGACGTCTCAGTTTTCTGGGTCCAGCATCACCTCACCTCACGCTAAAAAAATGCTGGATTTAATTGTACTGCCTGCACCTACCCATGGGAGGGACCCATATGGCACCTGTGGAGGGGGTTCCATATGGGTCCTGCAGTGGAGGGAGACACACTGCTCCCAGCGGGGGCCTCAAGCTGATCTGCACCACTTCTGGATTCCATGTGGCATTACAGAGCAAGTTTGGGGGGCGTACAGTCTCTGTGAAAGCTTGGGGGGGGGGGGGTTGGGTCTCACCTAAAAGAGGAAGTAAGGAACAGGAAAACGGTAAGCAAGCAGGCAAAGTATCCACAGGTGGGAGGTAGGGGAACTTTTGTTTAACTGCTGCGTAATTCAGATGTAATTAATCCGCCTCTCAGGCAAACACCAAGCATCCGTCTGAATGAGGTGCTGTATGTAAATGGAGTGTATGTTGTCATAGCTCATCTCATCATATGGCCCAGGAAACATAAGATATCCCACTATAGCTCACCCATATGTCTGCTCTAATAGTCCCAAAGGGTGCCGGTGTCTAAGCCTGCATGCAGTACTTCCATGATAGAGTGTCAGATGTGAACTTGATGTGAATCTGAACGGTGTTTTCAGCCCCTGTGGGCACATCGACTTTGATGGCCTTGTCTGAAACCAGCGCCTTCCGTTCTTTAATCGCTGGTGTACGACAGCTGTTTGATGGCGTCCTTCCTCGTGGGCCATCCATGACGGGGCTTAGTGACAGGCCATTTTGCGTCAGTGCTGGGACAGATCAAGGACCTGCATGGTGATAGATGTGTCCCTGAAGACTTGGTGTGTCCTTCTTGTTCCCTTCCACCTCTCTTATACATTTACTGAACAGAGTGGCACTTCACTGGCCTAACAGGATCTTAGTGGTTCTTAGACCTTGGCCCCGCCCATCCACTGCACAGCCAGCCAATGAAAACCCGTCTGCTTAGAACAACAGATTTTGGTGCCATTTGATGTCATTGTGTGAATGGAAATCACTTCTCAAAGTCCCTAAAATGGCTCCTTGGTTTAACTCTGCTCACACAGTGCTGAGAACTCCAGGTATCTGGGCATACACTGGAATAGCAGTTGGCCAGCTCAGACACCTGGGTTGCACCTTGGAGGTGGTTGAATAAAAAGGACTGGAAAGGTACCATTGTTTTTTCTGTAGGTTGCCCTGGACAACCATGGGATGCTGTTTGTGTGGGAGAGAGACGAGGTTAGGTATTTGTTTTTCAGAATGGGTTTGTTAATAGTTTTTTACGATGTTGTCAAGTGGCAAGATGTTTTGATTCTTGTTGACAGCAGAGCGAGAAGCAAATTAACCGATAACAGACGCCAAACCGAGAGCAGTGACGGGGTGAGCCGGCTGCCAGCATTTTCACATCGGCACAAGGATCATTGTCCCACATTTTAGCCACAGAGCCTGATTCGTTTCCGGAACTTTGCCTGCTCTGCTGAGGAGAAGTGTGATTTATTTTGCCTGCCTCCTACACGTTCACTTTCGATCCGCTGCCTCGTCGGGGACTCGCTACTCCCAGATGCATCAGCTCGATTAACGTAGGCCGGAACTCCGTCCCCTGGCCTGTCCTATGACCAGGGGCTTATTCCTCTCCCGATTCCAACCACCCTAACCCCCATCACCCGACTGGAGTCTCTCTATTAACAATCTCAGAGACAGACTTAAGAAGTACATTTGCCATTGTTTTTACATGGGTTTGTGTGGCGATAATTGAATATTTGTGGTCTATGACCCTATAGCTTATTTAATTACTGATCCAGCAATACTGGTAGTGCATTTCTATCAATTACTTTGCTTAGAGCTTTAACGTTAATGGTTAATTAGTTTAAAGGTGAGAGGTGGCTCATTTTTGTCTGTGCCTTTTATAAATATTTTGGTTACTTACAGACGGTGGGCTCAGTCAGAAGGCTTTAAATGTGGTTAGTCTTTATTTATTGTTGTGGTTTTATTGCTGCTGCTTTGTGGGGCCAAGGGCAGCGGTGGTCCGGTCGCTCTTTGGGTGCCATCCTGGGACATTTCGGGCGCTGAGAAGCGCCTCTCCCTTTTCACTGAAGTGGATAGATGAAAATAGCAAATACATGGCGTCCTCTCATGAGGATAAAAGGACCATGGTGGGGGGGGGGGGGTGATTTGTTTTGCTGTCTCATTCAGAGATGGGGAGATGGAGACTGACGTTACTGAGCATTTGGGCCTTGTGTCCCAGCTCCGGGCAGATGTTTGAAATGAATATCAAAGGAATCCTAGCTGGGTAGATGGGCATGGCAAGGGATCAAAGGAACCCCTTCTTTTTTTTGGGGGGTGGGGGCGGGGGGTGGGACAGCATCCTGGCTGACAATGGGCTGAAATCGGCGTATCTGTCCCAAATAGACTAGGCACCTCAGAGGGTAGATTCAGTACTCTTCGCTTAGAGGCACTTTGGGCTAATCCTGTGGCTCTGGAAAAGACCCCCCCGAGCTGGATAGGCAGGTTCCCTGTCCCCACACAGCTTCTTAGGCCCCTCCTCCCGGATCTCCCACTGCCTACGTCCAATCACTCTCTTAATGTCATTCTGGGCCTCTGTGGGTTGGTAATCCACAGATAACCCCCATACGAACCAGCAGTAACCTGGCCGGGGGGGATGGGCCACCCTGCCCTCTCCATCTGCAGCCCACTGCTTATAATATTTCATCTGGCAAGAAGCAGTGAAGCACAAAATCCTGACCAGGGCCGCCTCGATGTGCCTGATCAAGAACTAGATGACATCGAAATGGTTGGTTCTCCATCACCTTCCTGCAGTAGGTAATTATCTCCAGTTAATGATCTTCCACTGAGTTTGTCTCCTATTGAAGATGCACACACACTGTGCCAACCTGGGGGGCGGGGTGGGGGGTGTCCTCAAGATGGGTTCGACAGCATCTCAGCCCGTGAGGGGGACTTCCTGTCTGGAATGAGATCTTCCCTGCTGAATCTGTGAAGTTCACTCCTGCCCTTAGATACAGGTATATCTGTAGAATATCTTTGCAGCGTTCCCTTCATATTCAAGACCCGGGACTTTTTGGAGTTTCAGTTTATCTCTGAAGAGATAAGTGTCCTCCTACCTCCTCAGAGATCCTGCTGTTGTGTAGCATCTCGATTCCCCAAGAGCGTCACTGGGTGATGGCTACGGTTGCTGCAATCGCCATGACAGCAGCCGATCCCATCAGTGCACCTTCGGTCCCTTCAGAGCTCGACCGTGACGTCATGGGTTGATTAAGTGACGTGACAGTGGCATAGGAGACTCATCACTCCTGGATCCTCAGCAGAAAGCTGGAGGTACGATGCGAGGGATTTTATCCAATCACAGGCGACTCAGAGCACATTTTTGGAGGGCGGTGTATTATTTACCAGGAAGCGAACCAGCGAGCCCCACAGGCTGCACTGGGCCCTCCTGGAATCATCAGCATACCTACAAAACAATGAAGGTGTCCAGAGGCACCCCCACTAGCACATGCTCGGAATTTCAAAGCCTCACACTTCAAAGCTGTATTTACACCATTTGAGAGGGTGAAGGTAGGTGTATGTGTGTGGGGGTGGAGGTTACTCATTTTTAAAATATGCTAATGCTGCAGTTCACCGGCTTTGAATGGACACTTGATGGTGGATAAAAGGCGTGCGGCCTCCTCAGCCCCCCCCCCCCCCCCCCCCCCCCCCCCCCCCCCCCCCCCGCCCCCCCCCGCCTCCCGTGCCGCCCCCCGCGGGACCGCGCTCCCCCCCCCCCCCCCCCCCCCCCCCCCCCT
>JAAGVU020000025.1:725124-756194 GCA_011763525.2 Mormyrus iriodes
AAAAAATTCTAATGCGGCGGCTCCCCGGCTTTGGATGGACCCTTGAGGGTGGAAAAAAGGCGGGCGCCCCCCCCCCCCCCCCCCCCCCCCCCCCGAACTCGGACCCTGCTGCTATTGCTCCTATAGATGTGGGAGCCAGCCAGTGTGAGCCTCTCCCTCCCCCTCCCTGCCATGGTAACGGCTCTGTGTAGGAGGTACCAGCTTACCCAACACTTTGTTCAGCACATCAAGGGGAAAAAAAACGACACCTCTGCCCATATGTGTACTGTACAGCTCTCTCCAGTTATGAAAAATTCACCAATAAAAGCTTTTAAACTTGTTTTCCCTAAAGTGGACTTTAGTTGCAGAGCCAATATTGCCCGCAAAGACAGCAGGGCTGGTTTACTGTGCTCCTGCTGGATGCTCTGCCTGAGGTCTGTGTTTCTTGCCGTTTTGTTGCTTTTGTTTACCGTTGAGGTAAATTCGCCATTTCAGGTCGCTCAGCCAGGGCACAGCCCTCCCACCGAGTCCTGAGTCTGAAAGCCCTGGTAGCTGAAGTCCCCCAGAGGGGGGGCCTAATCACGAAGGGTTTATCCAGCCAAGTTAATGAAGGTGAACTTTACTCAGACGTGTGCTGGAAAGACACCCACCCCCAGCCTCTATGTCCTGGGGCACCACTGTGCCAAGTGCTTCCTGTGGACCTTTGAAAGGCGCATTTCACCAGGCCGCCTCCGAATCCTGCCAGTCAGGTGGAACCCGAGGCCGCGCTGAGGAGTCCGTGTGTAACGGTTGTCTGATTGTAACTACTGTACCTCCCACGACTGTTCGATTCTCATAAAAGATGCTGTAATTATCTTGTTCTGCTCTCATTAGGAACACTCCATTCCTTTGAAGTTGTCTATTAATTCTGTATTATGCCACCACCACTAGCCTCCCCCTCCCCCCCAAAAAAAAGAACCGAGAGAACGATGCAGCGGAATGATTTCGCGTCTTTTCTTTCCAAACCCTCGGGAGGCGCCGGGTGATCACCGGGCCCAGCCATTTCTTTGAAGTGCTTCTGTTTCTGGTGCCAGTTCCGTCTTGCCTTCTGTAGCCTCAGAGTGTAACGAACAGTAGGATAAACGGGCCCTGGTGCATCTGCTTGCAGCTCGCGGCCAAACACATTTATCCATCAGGCCCCTCGGTTGGTGAACCCGTTCCACAGAAGATGGGGTCCCATAACATGTTTGGGTCACCAAGGCCACGTCCCAGTCCTACACCCGCCTCCTCGCTCATGACGACCAGTGTAACAGAAAAGAACTGTGATACTCCCGCCCTGTCACATTCCCTTCCCCGCTGCTTCACAAAGCATTCTGGGAAATCTGAGACAGTGTATTGGAAAATGTCAGTATTACCTGCTCCAGGTGCAGGATAGATTGTCCCATCACAAGAAAGGGCAGGTCTTCTGGCTGGTGGCAGACCCTGAGGTGTTTCCCTGTGTATGATGCTGGGTCAATCTGTGCCTGCAGCAAGCCTTGACCCCACATGACCCCTGCACCACCACTTAACCACCTGTCATGCAGCGTCCAATAGGAACCTCATACTTCACGGAGATGTGAGATGGCCCTGATTTGGAGATTAATTCCCTCATTCCATCTTATAAGGAATAGGAACTTAAATCACCCCCTCCCAGTAGAATGTGGTCGACTGTAGTGGACCATTCACAACCCATGTGATGGGCTGGGGGTGTAGCCCATCACCTCGCTGTACCTCCTTGTCTGTGAGGATGACCTCAGCCTTCCTGTTTGTGGCCTGGCATATGTCACAGATCTAACCGGAGGGAGAGCTGGGGGAGTCCATTCACTAAGTATGTGGGCACTGTGACAGGACTAGGCGACTGGGGAGGGGGGTATGAATAATTTAGGTGTGAATATAGATGAATTAGCCCTTTATAATGAAGGAGAGGATGTCTCAGGCTGGGACAGATGACTTGGGGACAGTTTGAGTGCTCATTAGGAACAAAGACAGCACAGAAGCTAGGAGATTGGATCTGTCACTGTGGCCATTATTATCTGTGAAGTGTGGGGTGTCAAAATGAGGAACGTGCCTCTGGTGGGCTGGGGATGAAAGAGAACCTTGCGCGTTTTGGCGTCTATGCGTGCACTGGAGCATGAGCGGTTAGCACATCAGCCGTTCGTATGTTACTGGTTAGCACGATAGCGGTTAGCATTCAAGCCTGCCCGGCAACCCTCCAGCCTTGTGCCATTCAACAGGCCCACCCTGTGTTCACATCAGTGATTTCATGGTTGAGATTCAGCCAGGATGGAGGGAGTTAGCCAGGCCTCCTGTCCCAATCTTCTCTCCAGTGAGACACCTTCATCTGCAGCTAAATTGTCATCAATCTCAGTCAGTGCACGACAGGGCTGTGAGTAATTGTCTTAGTACCTGGGGTATCAGCTGTGCCTGCAGCCCCCTTCCTGGGTGAGAGCAGACGGCACTGACTCATCCGTGCCCGCTCCGGCCCACGGAGGACAGGCTTCTGTGTATCCGGGCATTGATGGTGTCCTGAGGCATCGGGCAAACAAAGTCTTTCTGCACTTTGATGTTGCTGGGGGAATTTAACTGGATATCGGAGTATAGAGCGGTCAGTTAAATGCCACGGTATTACCGGCAGATGTGTTTGTCAAGTTAAAACAGGCCATTCAAATAAGTAACAATGCAAAGACATCACACCCACATGCTTTTCATGAAATACATTCCTTATTAACTTATTGAGTGCCTGTTTAAAGTCATAATGGTGTTTTTTTTGTGTGTTTTGCTCGTGTTCTACAGAGCTGCGGCATTTCGTACCAGGCTGGACACTTGCAGCAGTGAGTGGGGTGTCCATCTGTCAGATGGATTACGAGCTGCTTGTTTGACCTGAGGCTAAATGCCTCGGTTACTTTTAGTCTACAGGTCTGCAAAGTTGCTGAGATGGCAGAATTCTTGGTGGCTCTATCATAGTCCTCCTAACATTAACTGCATTCTTGCTTACGAGGTAACGGTCATTAGAGGTCATTTATTTCGCTAATAAAGTCCAGTTACGGTGGGAATAGGAGTCAGGGGACACCGGAGACCTTCCTCCTGCTCTTTGATAATAAATATATATATCCAAATATGGAATATGGAGACTCTCCTGAAGGGGGGCTGTGAGTCGTGGTCTGGAGTGGAGATTAGAGTTCATAAATGCAATGGGGAGGTGGGAGTGAGCATTCCCGGCTTTTAAAAGGCCGGCGATGGGCGAGATCGATCCCATGCCGGTCTGGGAGGAGAGCATTACTGCGTTCACAACGTAACGTGAGACTGTGCCGATGCCGTGGGCCTGACACTTTGATGGTTTTTCAAATGTATTTCACTAAAAAGCAGCAGAAAGATATTTTTTTGTTGCATTGATGGGTTAGTCCTGTGCACGCCTCTTATGCTCTGTGTGTTTTTAACCGTAGTAGTTTTTATCATTTTCAGTGGATGCAGGGTTTTCAGGATTTTCAGCTTTTACCCACTGTCTCATTCATACGAATCCCACTTTCATGTTATTAGAACGCCATGTCCAGCTGCCCTCAACGACGAGTCTGACCACAGTGTGTGATCCTTTCTTATGACAGTCCATATAAAGTCCGGCTTCTATTTCTTTGTTTGTGTGCGGAGGATCTGAACGGAAAGCATCTGGAATGCTGGGACACGTCACATGACAGATGATGTAGGTGAGAGGATGAAGCTCAGCCTGCGTGAATATGTGTGCTTCCTGTCCCTGGGATTAAAAGCAACCGTTTCTGTTGATTGTGCTGCTGTGTAACCCTAATCCCAGCTAAGACAACCTTAACCCTACCCAGGCCTAACCTTAGCCATAAGTAACCAAACAAAACACATGACGTTTGGCATTTTTAGTTCTTTGAGTAAAGTCACAGATGTTTATAAAATTGAGTTTCTCTTCGTGGGGACCAAAAAATGTGGTCCCCACAACGTCAAAAAAACAAGTTTTTATCACATTATGGGGACATTTAATCCTCACAATGTAATATATACATGAAACACACACACACACACACACACAGTGCCTCTCTGCAGTATTGCATGTTCAGTAAGTAAAGAAAAGGTGCCTCAGATTCCACCACCACCACCACCACCACCCCCCACCCCCCACAAACCCATACATCTCGTTACTAATTAACCATCACCAGAAAGCATGTTACTGCATTATATATAGCGATGAAAAAACCCCAGGCACTTTGTAAAATCTCCAGCTATAGCATCTCATGTGTCATCCGAATCCTGAAAACTTTGTTGTACATATTTAATGTTATACATTGGCTGACGATGGGTCGTTTTGTTCCATGATGGAGGGGAGTTTGGAGCACTGTTATTCATCTTCGTATGTAAACCACCCACTGGGGGGGCGGGGGCAAGTGAGCAGGTTGTACATTTCCCCATGCTGTACCACACACCTGACATCCCCCTCCAGGCCACTCACACCATGTCCCAAGAAAAGCTAAAACAGCAGACCTCCTGGGGGTCAGTCGCAGCGTCGTGTAGGATCCCGTTTCTTTAAAGTTGGGTGGTCGCCATGACTGTCCTGGCAAACATGGCGTCTTCCAATCCCACTCAGTCTAACGTTACTGAACTGCCATGATTTCAGTGCTTAGGAGCGGAGCCTCTATCCAGCAAGCAATAACTGCAGAAAGAGAAAAAAATTATTAAAGTTTACGGGCAGTGTTTTGCTATAATACATCTTATTAACGTAATGCAATACTGCATACAGGAAAGCTTCTCAGGATCCCTAATGTGGACAGCGCTAACGAGTATGTAATGCAGGGTGCGCATCTAATATTAGGCTCCCTCATTTCTTAAGAGGTGGCAGACAGCGATATCGGCAGGAATTTTCACCCCCCCTTCCCCAACATTATGTGTAATTAGAGTGAAAGTAGTCATTAGCGGGCAAATGCCTCTCCAGCCATGTCCAGCAGGATGCCAGCGGCCAGATGCTTGGCCATCCCTGCCGCTTCCGCTTGTTCTGATATCTGCCAGAAAGTGGCCCCCACTTCCAGATCCCCTGTAGCTGTCATACCTTCCCTGCAATAAATGGTATCCTCTTATTTGGCCCTTGTTTCGAAATATTGTAACAAAATCTTGGGATTCCTTTGGGATCAGGTGATGGATTGGCAGTGGGGGCAGAGGGTTTCTGGAGTCGATTCCCCTCCATTCAAGGGTGAAGAAAAGATTATTATTCAACGGTACAGCAGATATTCATTTTTAATTGTCTCACTCTTTTTTTGAGGCGTTTAGATGAAAGTAAGATTTCTTCATGAATAATGCAATAGAAATGTATCTTGTGTTCTTTATTCTCATAGATTATTGTATTATTAACAGTTTTTTTAAGTCAGCCCTGTGTATAGAATCAATCTCTGGTCCTCCGGTTCTGGAAACCCATTGGTTCCTTTGTTTGAGGTTTCCTTTGAAAGAAATACTGACTACAGCCCCCACGATTTGCAATGAACATGCCTGTGTTTGTATTTGGGACCTTTTAAAAGTTAAACAGAGCTACAAAGGGATCAGAGATGACATCAAACGATCTTTCAGATGATGATCTGAACACTTTCTTATCCCAAAACTACAATTACCATTCCCAATCCGCACCTAGGCCCCGCTTTCCCCACCCCACGTCACATATACCCTTTCCTTATTTTGAGAAAATGAATTATGACTAGTGACTAGCAACAGCGGCCTGTGCACTTCATTTGTCCCAGGCAATAAATTAACTGTCAGCAATAATGATATGTTAATAAATGAACAGCATGGAATAATGTAGTGACCGACTAAGAACTAGTGTGGAAAAATCCCCAATCCATGAAATGCTGAATTGGAAAGATGTTCTGCCTACTTGGATAATCATTATGCCAAAACAGCACCTCCCAAGGTTATGGTACTATTGGCAAATAGCAGAGCACCCAGGATGATTCTAGAAGGATGCTGACATTTTAGATTTCCCTGTCAAAACATTTACTTCCCTCCCTTTCATGTTTGTGGGGTGTTTTTAATATGTAAAGCATTAAAGGTTTATCCACCTCCCCGTCTCCCGTTTCCCTGACAATAACATTTTGCATGATGGTGGTCCATCCGAAGGTCTCTGATTAGGGGAAACACCTCCACTTTATTTTTTTTTGTATATCCTGTCTGTTGTTCTACATCTCAAAGGGTCTACAGAACAGTTTTAGGTAACCTTCTGAATGGCCAGTGAGAGTGTAGTACCAAACCAGTGTGTACAATTTGCAGCATAGTCATTTTAGAGTTTGCATATCTACTGAGAAGGTCAGTGTCAACAAGCCAAGCTGCAGATCGCTGGTTATTCCTGCTTGACGCACATGGCTTTGCAGACACACACTGTTCGGGCTATGTGCTTCCAGTTTGTGAAGAGCACGTTAGACATGGATAAGCTGGCTTATAGAGCGTGGTTTTCCTCCTGGATGCATGAAGAATGTCACAATAAATCAGTCCATGTAAAGCATTAAAATACTGTTTCACTTGGTTAATAGGATAGAAAGGATTTCCCCCTCTCTTAAAGCAATGTGGTACAGTCCATGTAGATGTACCAAGTCAGTATACTATTTTACAGTAGCCATTTCATAGATATTACATAACGCATTATGAAACCAAATGAAGCCACATAAACGTCCCTGGTTTGATAGGCAGCCTGCACTGTAAGCCAGACACAGCTAAGTGAGAGAAATCCCAGGATTTACATGCAAGGATAATGTTTTCCCAGCATTTAGATGATGAATTTCTAGGCTGGCAGAATCCCTTCAAATCAGTTTTTGGCAAATAAGCTTCAAAAACGAATGATGGTGCTTTTAAAGGTAAATTTGCTGCCCTAATGGGAAGGGCATGGGCTGGCGATAGTGGCGAAAACGTGCCAGCAGACACTGGCAGAAAGGGAGCACAATAAAGATCTTTATTACACATTCATCTAACAAACCTGGGAAGGTGTAGACGTGGGCATCAGCTCCAACTCCAGCAAGATGCTCATTTGCAAACCACCTGCTTTTTCCCTGCTAGACACTGACATTCCCAGGAAGGCTCTTAACTACACAGCAGCACCACTGACAGGGACACTGGTCCCAGGAGGCTCTGGCGAACGTTTCTCTGCACTGAAACATGAGCAATAACATAACGGGTGTGAGCAATGTTGTTGGTCACGGCTTTAATTTGTGTTTGTTTGTGCCAGAACTTAATTGGGATTACCTGGCCTTTGAAGTTGGTATAGAAAAAAACATCGTGTCCTTGTTGAGATATTCTGCTGCTTTACTCCGGTTGCTGAGGAGAGTTGTCGAGCTGCGCTTATTTGGAAAAACGCACACACATTCGTATCCCTTGGACTGTGCAGGCCTGTCAGTCCCGAAGCCTCAGTTGCCGCGGAGACGGAGGTGCGCGGCTCACATTTTATTTTCTTTTACTCTGAAGCACCGTGACAGGATGTTCAATTCGTGCCTCAGTAGCGAGAGACATGCCAGTCAGGCAGCCGCCTGTGCCACGCTGTTGCAACTGATGGCTCTGCTCAGGGAGGGACGTGTCCATCGGTGGAGGGGTCTTCCAGTCACCAGCCTCTGGTCCCCTGAAGGGAAACCTGGGGGCTCAAAAGGCCAGGGGGGGGATGCTGCGTTTTGGCACCAGCACACACAGTGTTGTGTTATCCACTGCCATGACGAAGTAAAATTTTGAGTCATACTTTTTATTACAAGCATAATATTGACAGTCCGGACCCCACATGTTTTACTGATTAGGAGCAAAGCCAGCTGTTGAATGTTCAGTTTGAAGCTAGAGGAGGCTGCTCCACAGCTCCCCCTGCTGGCCCCTCCCTCCCGCAACCCTGGAGTTCATGCTGAACAGCGACGCAGCTCTGCCAACAGATGAAGATTTATGGATCATGACCCATGGAGCTGCTTGTTTCCTCTCACCGCTGCCGCTGGAGAACTGCAGGCAATTTTGATTAATTAAAAGGTCATTAGGAGGATAATAAATGAGCTTGGGGGGGTGCATGGAGGAAATGACATTGTTACAGAATACAGTGCTGGCCCGCTGACCCCTCACATAAACAAAGAACCACAAAGTTAGGCAGATGGCCAGACATTTGTCTCATCTGAGAAAGCGGAGGTTGTAATAGAGCAATATGGACACCCCAAGCCCCCCCCCAATATTGCCCCTTTATAGCAAAAATACATATGTTTAAGTAAGATGGCAGCCTATTGCCATATTTCCTGGAAGGCTTGCACCAAAAAAGAAGAGACTGAGCTTCAAAACAGGAAGTTAGGCGTGTGCCTGTGCAGACAGTGTGAGCAGTCGCTCCTCGCATTAGCTCTGACTTAATGAGAGTGGCTGATATCAGTTTAAATTGATTTTTTGTGGCGTTAATTGAATCTGTGTGTGATTTGTCATCTGGGGCCATATAATTAATTTCCTGATGATTTTCGCAACAGACACTCTTTCCATCAGCGCTATTGTTTCAGCTTGTTGTTAAATCATTTAATTACCTGTGCGGAAAAGTAAGCGATGGGGGTCTCCCCACAGTAGAATCAAGCTGGTGTGAATGCTTTACTGCAGGGGTTCCTTAAATGTCTGTGCCTCTCATTTGTTTGGTTTTTTTCTTTGTCAGATCCGTCTTGTCTTGTCGCATTCCTGGTTTTCAGCTCCGTTGACAGAGCGATTCCCGTGTTTCCGGGCATGTGGATTTGAAATGTCAGACAGGTCATCTGATCATTTATTTATGGAGACTCTGCAGGTGTCCCTCTATCCAGCCCCTCGGTCATTGCGTTCACTTGCTGCATGGCCTCCTTTCGGCTCCCATAACTACTGGTTTGGTGCGGGTTTGTGGCTACTGGTAAATAAACAAAAGATTTCTGTCATTACATGGCTATATTCTGTGGCCCAGTAAAAATGCCCCAGTCATAGCTGTACAATCCTCACTGATTTTCAAAGTTATGAGTGTTATAAAAACTTTCCTCTCTTCAAACAGTTTGGCCTCATTAACTAAAAAGTAATTCAGAAACAAAAATGGATACCAGTTGGATAAACTCCCTGTACCGGATGGTAGACATATATAATTATTGCAAAGTCCATATTCTCTAATAGCTCATTAAAAACACTGGGTTTATGCAAATGTTTGGCATCATTAAACACATTAGCATACCTTTGTTCAAAGGATGCTATTCCTTATGGGGAGGGTGCCCATATAATGAATATGTCATATTAATTCTGTTTCTGCATTCCCTACAGGAAAGGGTAGTTTTACCGCATGAAAACATGGGCATGGTGTGGTGGGGCTCAGCAGTTTTGGGATACTCCTTCAATCTAGTAGTCAGCTGCACTAACCTGGCTTCTGCATGGGTCAGACGTTACACCTTAAATGAGCAAATCGGCCCTTTTCAGACGACTAGCCTGTCTCCTGTCTAGCTAGTTATGTGGTGGTGGTGGTGGTGGGGGGGGCTGTCAACAGGAGAGCCTCATTAAAGCATTTTAGTTCTGAAGGTTTGCAAAACACCACAGCACTGGCCTTAAAAGGACTCTTTCACTCCATGTTGCAGCAATTTCAGTTTCTAATTCTGGCTGACAGGCCATCTTGAACTGTCATTACTGTCTTGCCTGCCTGTCTTAAGATGTATTGATCTTATTCCCAATGTGCCAGTTCTTGGTCGTGACCCACTTAATGCTGCCCCCTGCCCGTCTGCTGAAATGACTCACCTTTCCTTTTGTTTCTAGGGGTTTAAATTTTCCACACTGGTAGGCCTTCCTGTAACGGCGAGGTGATGCATTGATACTACGAGTGGTTTGCCGGTGCCTCTTGTTGGGCCCCAATCTTTTCTTTGTTACTGATGATTAATGTTCAGTCCAGGTTGAGGCCTTATAACTGAATCTGGGCTGGTAACTGCAGCTTAACGTTTGCCTGTTTGCACATTTCTGCTTAGCAGTCTGTGGTAGAATTCTTCGTTTGGGTTGAAATAAGTCCAGCTTCAGCTGAAATACTCCATAACACTGAAATTTTGATGAAGAAAGTTCATTACTGCTCTTGGCTCAGTCGTCATTTAGACGTCATTCGTCAGGGTTGACAGATACATAATTACGTGCCGATGCTGTTATTTCATTTGGCAGCTGATCTAAGTACAGTGTCATTGTAAACAATAGATTTTATGTCTGAGAGGATGTGGCGATTTTAAATGATGAGACTTTTATGACCTTTTTTATTACTTGCATCGAGTCACCAGCCAGTACCTGACATCAGCTCTCAGCAGCAGATTAAGCAGCATCTTAACACCAATCGGATGGCGTAATGGAGTTAAATGTTAAAGGTTGTGCGTTTGCCCAGTGCCCTTTGTAACAGGATACGCATATTTTATTTCACAGTAACCTCTGACTAACTCTTGTGTCTTTTGACTTATTGAAGCCTCTCTATTCAGTACTAAAGTGGGAAAACAGCAAATCACTATGACCATAGGAGCAGAATCTCTGGTATGAAATGGTTTTTTGTTCTGGTTCTGTTTTTTTTTTAACACTCAAATTTTTCCTGTACCACAGACGGGGCTGGGTCCAGGATAAAACATCAGCCCTGGACTTGGCGTAGGGTCCTCCTCGGTGAGCAATTTAATGTTGCCGGCCGGCCCACATACCCATTAGCCCACTGGGAAAATGCTTGGTATACCAGATGGCCAGTCCAGCCCTGACCACAGAATATATATCCATCCATCATCTAACCCGGAGGGTCACAGACAGAATATATATGTGTTTTTTAATCATGTGACCTCTGAACTAAATTCCACAGGGCATCTGCTGGTGGCCCATCACGAGGGTTATTGGAATAACCTTTGCTAGAGACTGATTAGACGAGATGAAAACACGCCTCCCTGAATTCCCCGGAAGCCATTTTCCCAAGAAATCACAATAGGTGGCACATTATTTCCAAGGTTTCTGTTTTTTAAAAAAGTAAGCAACAGAGCTGTGGTAGACATCATTCCATGAAGGTGGGATTGATTGCTCCATAACTATTGTACAGACTGAAAATCTCAGTTTTTGAAAAGTAAAACAGCTGTCTTCAAGTGGACATTCTGTGATGGCTTCAAATGGTATTTGAGCATTTCCCTGTGAAATGTGTAGATGTCAGCTTCCTATGGTCCACAAATTAGACTGTGACTTCCTGTGGATGCACTGGCATGGCCACATGTATACACTCAAAGTAAGATCCCTGGCTGTCTCAGGTTGACCTTTGCTTGTGTTGGAGGGCATCCTCTCCTGAGCTTATTCTCTTCTCTGGCCCAAAGTTCCCAAAGATGAGTCACAGCGCTACAAAGGACGCTGTTCCCCATGATGATTTGAAAGCAATAAGGGTGGGAAAAGGCTTTCCTTGGTCAGATCTCTCAGATCAGCAGACATCAGCCCTTGTCGAAGACTCAAAGTCCTTCCCTCTGGTGGTGGAACAAACCCTTAATACCTTTCAGAACTGCAGAATTGCCTGTGCTGTTCTGTACCGCACCATATCCCTTGAAACTGAAGCCAATGCTGCAAGGACATTGTCTACTGGCACCTTTTACTGGAGAAGTTTTCAAAGATCTTTCTGATGTTATCGGCTGCTGGGTTGTTTCGCATTTTTGCCAAATTGGCTCAAAAGAGCAATAGCCCAGTGAATAGAAGGTAATGTTCTGTAAAGTACTCGGCAGTCCGCTCAGTCAATGGGAGTGGCGGCGCTGATCCTAAACCACTGGGCGGACCTCCCTAGTTTAGTTAGAGAGATACGTTCCCTGATTTTTATTAAATGGCTTCCTGCCGTAGAGCGGGGGCTCCCAGCACCTCCGGCACTTTCTCCCCTGCCCCACCACGTGTTCCTGCTCTTCTCCCTGCCAGCATATCCCGGTGAAGGTGGGTAGCAGTGCTGTTGTGCACGTAAGCAGGTCTGTACTGAGTGGAGCCCCTGCTGGCTTTGGCTGCCAGTATAAAATGCAGCCGTGTGCAAACCCCTTTCTGTCAGGATGCAGAGTCTTTGATAAGAGGGTCCTGTTATCGCAGCCAGCCTTGAGGGATGGGTCTACCTCCCCAGGACCTAGCAGTGATGGGAGTGACCATTACATGTTGCCAGGCATTATGGAATTGAGAATGGGCACCTGCTATGTCGTTGGGTCGGTCCCCTTTTGCGTGCCTGTCAAGGCCTTGTCTCTGTGATTTTAATTAGAGTGTCGTCAGCCCTGCTGAGAGCAGCTCTGAGACATTGTAATTGAGAAGTCTTACTCTAACTGGTCCCCTAACCTGGAGACATTCTCTCTAACAGCCATTGATTAAGACTGCCATACAGGACCTCTTGTCCCTCCTGAGTTCCCTTGGCAATTGGCTATCCTCCATGGTCCTAAATCTTTGGCAATATTGCGCATGCCTGGAAGTGGGATTTCAAACTTTTCTCACCCTAGCCCCCATTCACAGCAAAGTAGCTTTCTCTGCCTTTAATAATACATTATCTTCTGCATGTATCATAACCAGTAGCACTTATGATGCTCACATCTGGTTTTTCCACAGACTACTCCAGCTGTGTCTGAGGGTCAAATGACAGAAAAATAACATCATCTAATATTGTCCTATAATTATAAATTTCCTGGCAATGATCCAGGGGTGTTTAATGTAAAGAGAGATGACCGTCTATCAACTAAATAATGACAAGAAGGCTCTCGCGCATGTGAGAGTATCGGCTTCCGTACATCAATGGGTGATCAAGCATGAATACCTTCGTTATGTAAACCAGCTCTCGGCTCTGTTTGCTGATGACCGTCTTTAGCGCTGAAGTCCTGCACCCCCCCGAAACAAGTGATGGCCATGCGGGTGGTACGTTTCAGGATTTGTACCCTAATGTTGTGTTCCAGGCGTTTCCGCGTGTAATTCCGATCTGTGACAGTGTGCGGCATCCACTGAGCGTGATACTGTTGAGAGAGGAACCGGCAGGCAATGTTTTTCTGAAATGCGTTCCCAGTCGCCGGGGATAAAAGTGCCGGCTTGGTGCCTGTTATTAGGGCTTTGTGTAAGGGCCTCTCCAGATGGCTGCCGTCTCTCAATGGTGGAACATGGAAACTTCACTCCCCACTACGTCAGCAGTGGTAGCTCTCTGATTCGGAAGGACGTGCCCTGCTTTGCTGGCTATTTTGTGACCACATTGCAGATGAGGTGGTGGGGGGGGGGGTTCCTCTCCTTCCCTCTTCTTTATCTCCACCCCCCCCCCGTGTTTTGGCTCCGCCCTCCCCAACTGTGAGCCGGGGAACATAGGGCTCATTTTCCTGCCCTCAGGTCAGTGGAGGCCATGAGATTGACCAGTTCATCAGGAGACACAGAGCCCATCCTGACCAACCTGTTAATGAAAGCCCAAAACACCCTAAGGAGCACCCCTAAATTGCCCCCTATCCCCAGTCAAAATACACCCTGGCCAAAAATCACCCTGTGAAAGAATAAATCCATACGTATAGACACTTTAAGACTTGTCCAAACATCTAGATATAACTTTCTAAGAATGGTTGTTTATCAACCCTATGAAACTGCAGACTAAACTCTACTTAGTGAGAGTCTGGGTAGAGTTTACAGAACATCCTGATTTTATGTAATAATAAATCTGTCTGTTAAATGAATGTGTTCCTGTCTTCGCTCTGTTTCTCATTTTATTTTCCCTGTCTCTGATGCTATTTCTATTAACGTTGTCATTAGGAACATTTTATCTCCTTGGTGCTTGAGGGGATCCACTTTTCAACCCTGCAACAGAACGGGGCTTAAAAATAACCTCTGTGCCATTTTCAGGATGTAAGTCATGATAAAGAATGGGCGTCTAAAAGGAGACCATCACAGTTCACAGGCGGGGGAGTGGAGAGAGCTAGGTGGGGGTCGGCTGGGTTACGCTAGCTAGCTGCACTTCTTGATTCTTGGTTTTTATCTAGGTGACATATTTGTTGGGGGTGGCCAGGGTGTTAGCATCTGACTTCAGCAGATTCTCGCTCATCGATCGGCCAGCATGATTGCCATGATAGCGTGGTTGTATTTGTTTTTGATCTTGCCCTCACTTCATTAAAGCGGGAATTGGATGGGGAGGGAGCGTTAGTCTGAAGGCCAGCAGGGGTGGCTTGGGGGGAGGTGCTAATGTTGTAATGAGGATGAGGAGGCTTCACAAGCAGCTAATGGCGCTTTTCCAAGCCGTACCTGAGCCGTAACACGAACCGTACAGAGACAGCAGTGTTCTGTGTCAATATATATGCGTGGATTATCGAAAGGAAAAAAGGGCATATTCTATGTTATTCATTATTAGTAGTATTGCATACGTATTGATGTATTCGCGATAACTCAGAACCTAAAAATTTCCAACCTTCCACTTAAAAAAGTCCTATAGAACAACTGAACGGAATGGATTCATAATGTAAATTTACTAAGCTAATGCTAATTCTGCTAGCGTTCGATGCTAGCAGAACGCAATGATCCTCACAGATGTGCTAATGGTAATTAGCATACAGTACATAATGATGTATTCCATATGAACAGTAAATAAGCATCTCTTCAGTTTTATGTCACTGTTGCTCTCCAAACCTGGCAATGCCTTTACTGAGCCGACCCTTCCGCAGTGGGAAACCAAAGGGAGCTGGAACTGCATTGTAACTAATGTCTCACCGCGGCACAGCTTGGGTATAGCTTGGTTCCTGTTTGCCAGTGGAAAAGCACCATAAGACTTAAACGGCCTGAAGCGACGTTTAGTTGTACTAAACAGCGTCTAAATGCCTTAATGTGTGTTTACACAGCACAGAGAAACCCCCATTAAAGGATCTCTGTGGGGCCACTGCTGGACGCTTTCTGTTGCTGGTTACCCTAGCGATTTGCCTAATGATGCGCCACATTAGCATGGCCCTCGGGGGGGAGGGGATGGAGGTCCCTTTTTCCACAGGCCTTGGCATGTAGCTGACATGAGTCAGCAGCTTGGCAGTCAGGGCCATCATTCACAAAACGTGATGCGTGTAATACATCATAAACAGGCAGAGCATTGCTTGTGTAGGGCGGTGCATATTTCTCTGGTGAGGCCCTTAAAATTCCTTTTATTTTAAAGCTTTATGCTGCTGAATATTTGACTGTCTGCCATTAGTTTGTGTTCTTGGAAAGGCAGGTTGGGTTGACTGGCATGCGAGCGCGCACTACAGGCTGCCACAGAGCTAATGGGCACGGACCCTTGTTGCAGGATCTTCAGAGGCTGTGAACGGTGCATGGCCATGTGCACAGGACCAGCTGACACTGTCAGTTCTATGGGGACCAGAGCCGTGCCTTGAAAGCACCTCTAATCGGCAGCAAGGACACTGGGGGGCTCTGTGTTGGGTGGAATATGTTGTCAGGCATATCTGGGGAGAGGGGTGTAGACATTGACAGATGGGATCACTTCTGGCCCAGGATCAGTGTGGGACCTCAAAACCCTCATGAACCAGGAATGGGACACATCCTCAGGATCATTCCTGCATTGTTAGGATCTTAATCCCTTTTGATTAGGGGCAGATTACAAAGGCTAATTAGTGTCACTATCAAAGCCGATGTAGCTCTACTATTGAGGATATTAGTTGTTCCAGGTTTTGCTGGAGTTTTCTGCTGGTGTTCTGGGGTCACCCTAATGGTTTTCAGTTTGCTAGTATTTCTCATTAGTGTGGGCAATAGCTGTCCCCTGACTGTCGTCCGCTCTGGAAATAGATGCTGAAACCCTTGGGCTGTGAACACAGAGGCCACTCGGGGAAACCCGTAGCGAGCTGGGCCAGGAGATCCGGGACAGGGGAAGACCAACCAGAACAGCAGTGCACTGAGGCATGCCCGCTCAGCCCCGCCAGCCCCGCTCAGCTCCGCCAGTCCCACCAGCCCCGCTCAGTCCCGCCAGCCCGCTGGACGGCTGGCCGCTTGGGAATTAGAAGCAGAGCTGTTACGCTGTGATGCTCGTTCGGGGCTTATGCTGCTTGACAGACACATTCAAACAAGCTGTTATCTTCTTAGTGCTGCTGGGAGATATATCCCGCCCCCCACCCCAGAAAGGAGAGCAGGAGTTTCTCCCAGTGTTCCGTTTTAATTCTGGGGCTCCCTAGAGGCCACCACCAGAGAACGTTCATAAATAGGGCCAGGCTCAGGCGATTCCCTGCCAGCCTACCTGCTGCGGGTCTTTCCTCAAACACCATATTGTAGCGTGTCACACTTTGCATCCTGTGCTGTGGAGAATGCCATCTTGTTCTGACAAAGTCTCATCAGCTCAGCCTGCTGCACCCGCCCTCGGGAGCATAGCATGTTCCTCACACGACGCCATAACACACATCACTCGCTCTCCTCCGTAAGTGCTGGCATGGCTATAAACCAGCTTGCCGCAGAGCCACTTCTGAATACCCTGCTTATGTAACATTTCAGATTAATTTTGTGGAGAGACCAGCTCTGTCTTTGGTTGTCTGCTCCTTCCATGCAAGATTTTGGGCTGTTTTCGCTCGTCTGGCTGCATAAGCTAAAGTTCGAGGAGAGAGAGATGAAGATCGTTGATGAAGACTTTTTTTAATTTAATGTTTCTTCCTGGTCATTTTCATCACTGTGTTCCACACCAAACTGACCCCTGTGGGGTCTTTCCATGTCAGCCCATCCTTCATTGGACCTGGCCGGGCTATTAGCTAAGCTGCCAGGCCATATACCAATTGTACCCTTTGCTTTTAGGCCACATGCTCCCTCCCCTACCCTCCCCAGGCCCTTGCTGTGTGAGCCCCTTGTGCTGTCTTCGTCCCTCCCCCGTTTCTCGCTTCTCTAATTCACACTTCCGTCCCTCCGTGGGCTCCTTGCTGCAGAGGAAGAAATCCAGCAAACTTTAAATTGCACCGTACTTCAGCAGTTGCCGTGGAAACCTTGAGCCGGTGAAACTCCTGCTCTCTGCGCTGCTCAGGTTCCGCGAGGCGAGGGGGCGGGGATGAGGGGGTGGGGATAGAGCCTGGGAAACCTCCGGAACAGGATCCCGGGGGGGGCACTCCACCTCCCTCACAGGTCCACCATGCTGTTGACACCTCCAGCTCCAGGGGGCCCCATGCCAATGATCCATGCTGAGCTCTTGTACACAGAGGTGCAGCTAGCTTAGCATTTCCTGGGTGCTGAGGTGTCAGGCAGGAGCAGAGCCACAAAGCAGGGGGCACATATGAAGTGCTCTCATTCAGCCCCATTCGCAGCCTAGCAAATAGCACATTGCCTCAAATAAACATGCCATTATGCTTAAGTGGTCTGTCCTCACTGAGTCTTTCATAGCTAAAGCTTTAAAATGTTGCTCTATCGTTTCCGTGTTTCTGTAACAAGAACAGATTTCCCAGGTGCAAGCTGGGCAGTTCCAAGGTATTGCCAATCTTTGAGAGCTTTGAAGGTATGAATGCTGGTCCCATTTCTGAGGCCCCGCCCACCTTTTTTAATGGACCAATCACGCCCCGGACATTATTAAAATAAGTGTATGGCTTCGATTGACAAAACCTTGCGTTGCTGATGCAGTCAGCAGATCCACATCCCGATGTTAGTGGGGCATGTTTGCAATGTCATTGTATTGAAGCAAAGGTAAATCATAGATTTAACTTAAATGTGTACAGAGGCCTGCACTGGGATTAATCCCCCCCCTTCTGTACCTTTCCACACCTCAGTGAGCATGGTGACGAAAGAATGGCTTCTAATCTGAATCCAGGGCCTGTTCACTTCCCCCCTTATTCTGTTCTTCAGCCCCTGCTTATTCTTTCCATTTGTGCTGAATTAAGCTCCCAGTGTGTTTGCACACTGGCTGAGCTTACCTTGGCCTGTGGGGGTGGGTGGGGGGGGTGCTCGTCCCTCATGCTTTTTGCTTCCGGCAGTGTAGAAAGTGAAAGATAATCACCATTGCTGCTGCTGCCCCCTAGTGGTGTCCTGGGTAGCTGCAAGCGTCTCAAGGGTTTTGGATCTCCGTCTGTTCTGTTGGGCCGATCGTTCTCCGCTACAGTGATTTCATTGGCAGTCTCTCGTTGGCCTGGCGACGGGACCCAAAACGGCACATAAGGAATCGTTTTCAGTACCACAGGTGCTGTAACTAAGGCACCACCCAATCAATACGTAACCAGGGACCCAGAGATTTGGCCATATTATGTATTTCAGATATTTTTTTGAAATTTGTTATTATTCGTATCTCTCTTTCTATTCCCAGCTGCCTTGTGTTTCCCCTTTTTGGTGTCTTTCTCTATTCAGTCATCCTTACATCAAAAGCAGTTTCTGTTTGGATTGACACAAGACTGCCAAGAAGCAATCTCAGGCTGTCATTCCCCCACACACCCCCCTCCCCCCACCGACACCTCGCTGCTCCTGCTAAACGAGGCCAGTGGCATTCTGGGTACTTTTGGCTGGAAGCGTTTTATTGGACCAGCAGGTTAAAGGTTGTGACTTAAGCCAGTGGCGTAATGACAGGAGAAGACAGTAGGGGGTTTTTATGAAAAGCTGTGAGACAGGCTGTGGCATAAATCTGCCTTATTCAGGGGGGAACCAATTAGATCAATAGGATCTGTCTCACCCTGCCCCGCAACATGCGCTCTGGAAAGACGTATGTCAGAAAGCTGCTGTTTTTCTGTACACCAGCTTCTGTGTTTGCTGGTTGTGGAAAAGCTCACTGACTCTCGGTGGATGCTGCGAGCACCCCTGCTCCAGCCGAGAGCTGTGTGGCCATGTGGCACAGGTTCAGCAAAGATCCTCTAGTACAGTAACAACAGCTCTGGCTCCAGAATGGCGTTCAAAGCCCCGGAACCTCTCTTCTATTCGCATGCCAGCCAAGTATCAGTAACTGTGTCCAGAGGTCATCTGCGAGCGGGGGCGGTCACCATACTGTCAGTTGGTTTATATCCAATCAGACGTCCTGCGCCTGATTGGATGGTTTGATAATACTCTCATTGGATAATACTGATCTTGATATTCTGTGTACAGCCAGACAAACAACTTGACAGCAGCAAATGTGAAATTATTTAAAAGCACTAAACTATCCTTATGGCTTCGGGAAGCCATTGTGTGTCAGTGACAGGTTAGGTAGACTGCCAATGGTGAGATATCCTGAGCCCTTGGCAGGGCTTCGCTCCCATTGGGCCAAGTGCCCATCTGTCAGCCACCAGTCACTGCCCAGCACCACATAAAACATTGGGACAAAAACATACACCCGCTTTAATTGCAAAGAAGTGTTGAGCCATATATATTCTGACCTTGAGGCATTTTTAAGCCTGTTGAGTGTTTCTCTTTCCTTCATCACATTATGTTGGTCCAGACTGAGAGCCGATTAATTTCTACTGTGTTCATCAGCCCTGCTTTCCAGTGGTTTGTCAGATTAAAAAGTCCCCGCTTGTCATGGGAACTGATATCAGGGATATGTCTGCTTCCCCCCACGTGCTATTTGGGGAAACAGTGTCATCGAGATGGAAATTTTCCTCATAGTGGGTAGTTTCAGGTTTTCTTTTTTTTTTTATTAAGCGGGGGCCTTAACAGGTGGGGCCCGAGCTGGGGGGCCTTAGTGAATGGGGAACCACATGGGGGGGTCCGAACAAGTGAGGGCCCAAGTACATGGGGTCCTTAGCAGGCAGGGCCCAAGCACGTGGGAGCCTAAGCAGGGGGGAAACCAGAGCAGACAGGGGCCTTAACAGGCTGGGGCCTGAGCAGGCAGGAGGCCTTAGCAGATGGGGGCCCAAGCAGGTGGGGGCCTGAGTAGGTGGGGGCCTAAGCAGAAGGTAGCCAGAGCAGGCTGAGGCCTTAACAGGCAAGGGCCTGAGCAGGTGGAGGCTTGAGCAGGCAGGGCTCAAGTAAATGGGGGCCTTAGCTGGCAGGGACCCGAGCGGATGGGGGCCTTAGCAGGGGGGAACCAGAGCAGGCAGGGGCCCGAGCAGATGGGGGCCTTAGCAGGGGGGAGCCCAAGCAGGTGGGGACCTTAGCAGGGGGGAAGTAGAGCAGGTGGGGGCCCTAGCGGGGTGGGGGCCTTAGCAGGCAGCAGGCACAGACCCAAGCAGGCGGGGGCCCTAGCAGGTGAGGGGTTCGAGCAAGCAGGGGCCCAGCATGTGGGGACCTTAGCAGGCAAGGGCCCAAGCACTTGAGGACCTTAGCAGGTGGGGGTCCGAGCAGGTGGAGACTAGAGCAGGTGGGAGCCAGAGCAGGTGGAGGCCTTAGCTGGCAAGGGCTTGAGCAAGCAGGACCCGAGTAGGGGGGCCTTAGCAGGCCGGGACCCGAGCGGGTAGGTGGGGGCCTGAACAGGTGGAGGTCTTAGCAAGTGGGAGCCAGAGCAGGTGGGGGCCGAGCAGGTGGGGGCCAAGCAGGCAAGGGCCTGAGCAGGTGAGGGACTCATCAGACAGGGGCCTGAGCAGGTGGGGGCCTTATCAGGTGGGAACCTGAGCAGGTGGGGGCCTTATCAGGCGGAAACCTGAGCAGGTGGGGGCCTTATCAGGCGGGTACCTGAGCAGGTGGGGGCCTTAGCAGGGGGGAACCGGAGAAGGCAGGGGCCTTAGTAGGTGGGAGCCGGAGCAGGTGGGGACCTTAGCAGGCTGGGGCCTAAACAGGTGAGGGCCCAAGTACATGGAGCAGATGGGGGCCTTAGCAAACAGGTCCCGAGCACATGGGGGGCCCTAGCAAGTGGGGGCCTGAGTGGGGGGGGGTTGCCCAAGCAAGTGGGGGTCTTAGTAGGCGGGGGCACGAGCTGGGGGGGACCTTAACAGGTGGGGACCCGAGCAGGTGGGGATCTTAACAGGCAGGGGCCTGAGCAGGTCGAGGCCTGAGCAAGTCGAGACCTTAACAGGCAGGGGCTTGAGCAGGTGGGGATCTTAACAGGCGGGGGCCCAAGCAGACAAGGGCCTTGGCAAGGGGAAGCTAGAACAGGCGGGGACCATAGCAGGTGGGGGCCTGAGTTGGGGGTCTCACAGTGGATGGAGGTGTGACTCTCATCTCAGGATTCTCACTCTTAATTTCCAGCTCCAGCTTGTTATGGAGTAACTGAGGGCAGTTACAGCAGCTCGCTGCAGTGCAGGGAAAACACACAGATACCGCACAATAACACGACAAGCTCCCTAATTACCATCTGGCAGGATCTGACTACTGCCCCCGCCCTTTCTGGACGGCTCGGGCCCGCAAACTTGTGCTGTGTGCTATATTATGAGTCTTGAATTTGGATCCTCCCCTTGCAGCAGAGCCCATTACCATCAGTGTTCATGATGCAATACTATACTGGATATCAGGCATGAATGACTGGGCTGTACAAATAGAGAATGTGGATGCTAACTTGAGATGAGTTTCCTTTGCCATGGCGCAAGACAAAAAAAAACATGGAGTTTCTCTGTGTGGAGTCTCTGTGTTGTCCAAAGATGTGGTTTAGTGGAACTAAATTCTCCACTCTATTGATTATCCACTGCCCTGTGTGTGTGTGTGTGTGTGTGTGTGTGTGTGTGTACACGTACCCTGTCATGAACGTGTGTGTCCCTCTGTAGGTCCAGTGCTTACATCTCACTCCCCCTGGAGTGGAAAATGGCTCTGTCTATGTGTCCCCTTGTTCATTTTCAATTCTCTGCTCTTTAAGGCCAGTAAAAGTGAATCTATTTAATAGGGAGTGTATTTTAGAAGGTATAATAGGAAGCTATTTTAGATTTAGCAGATTGTGTTTTGGGGGCACCAAAGCATTTTAAATGCTCTGGGTGGAAAATCCATAGTACCCACAAATCAAATTTAGTCCTACAGTGAGCACCCAGAGGCTCTTAAAATGCCATAAACTGTTCTGCAAGAAGCTGCCCCCTCCAGCCTCCCACTCCCAAATGTCCTCCCAGCCAGATTTCCACTGGGCTTTGAAACTGTGGGGCCTTGAAGCCACAGGTGGATTTTGGGGCCCCGCAACTGACGTTTGAAATAGAAAGGTGAACTTTGATTAAATTTGTGCTCTGAAGAAGGGGTCTCCTATTCCGTCACCCTCCTCTACCCCCCCAAGCCCTGTCAGCCAGCCCCCTTTTATCTTGCACCTGCGGGTGGATGGGGGGGCTGATGTCTTTCCCAAGTTTCCCCTCTAGCTCACCCTCTTCTGATTCCTACCAGCCGTTCTTGGTGGGGGTTTATGCTGTAAATGCAAGTAGGGGCTGAATATTTCCAATTTAAGTCACTATTAAGCTTTATAAAGGCCGTTCACATTAAGTCTGAGCAAAGAGCATTAGCCTGTAGCATCTATTTCAGCATTTATTGATGCAAATTGTTTGCATTACAGGTGTTTCATGGGGCCAGAATACAGACACTAGAAAAATGCAAGTAATGACAGCAATAGAAAATATTATTGCAGTAACTTATCTTTAAAAAGCATGACTTTCCCAGCCAGAATTTCCTACAATCGAATAGAAACCGCATTAAAAAGCGTATAAATGTAAAAGTGAGTGAGTGCCCCTTTATTATATAATGTGTGAGTAGCACTAAAGTCATTTTGGCATAGTGTTTTCTCTCTTTTATTTTCATTTATTTTCTCGGCCCGTGTTTTTATCCAAAGCGCTTTAAATCATAGGCAATTTTGCATATTTATTGAGTTGTGCAGGGGGATATGTACCGAAGCTATTTTGATTAGGATCTGAGCTCCGCGCCTGCAGTTTGGAGCCGTGACAGAGGCCTCCTTTTAATGGATTAACTGCTACACCCTTCGCTGCTACACCCCCTACTGTGCTATTTTTAATTTAAATAAAGGTGCTAAGTCTAGGGAGTTCTGTAAGCTTGTCTTTGTTTTAAGCAAACAGCACTTTAAGCCAGGAGAGAGGTGCGCTCGTCCTAGGGTACTCTCCCCCCAAGTCTGGGGAAGCAGTGCCCTTTCAGATGGTAGCATTGTGGGAATACAATGATTGATGTAAAGTGCAGTTCTGCTGTTCCGTGTTAGTGACCCTTATGGGGCGTAACTGTGTAAATGAAATGTTTAAAACATGATGCAGCTTAGTGTTGGGGATTTGCGCATGGTTCCCTCCCGAAATGCTCATTGTCAGCTAGGGATCTAGTGCTACATTTCTAGCTGAACTCACATTCTTTCCCACCTCGCTTCAAATTTACCAATGCCTGCTGAAATAGCAGTGAAACAGCGCCGCCCTATTGCATGTGGTGTGAATTGTTCTGGAATTGTTCGGTTTTGACCAAAGTTCTCCAGTTGCTGTTCTGGGTAGGGGTGATTATCCCACTTTCATTACTGACCAAAAACAGGCCTTGGTTTTTCGAATTGTGTCATGCACAGCTTCATAAGCTGGTCCCCAGGGCAGAGGCATCCCCTCATTTGCGAGTACCCTCTTCTGGCTTGCCCTACTTCACAGTCCCCCAGCAAGCGTTACTAAGCATGGCTCCTGTAGGAGCATGTAATGCCCATACAAGCAGCAGATTTTCCTTTTGTTTAACCACGCAAAGGTGATTGAGACCCTGGTTCTTTTATGGAGCGACAGGTTGTATTGGTGGTATGACTGCAGGAGGAGAGAAACCTAAAAAATCCACTCAGGCACTGCCACGGCCACCCTACAGTTCCAGGGGAGATTCTATCATTTTACCATTAATTTTACCATTAACCAATGATATGTTTTGAGTCGTTGAATGACAGGGGAGGGAGCACTTCAGGGACCAATCAGCTTTTCAGCTGGGGCCAGTGCCCCTGTGGCCCTGCCCCTATATATGTGCCCTGCCAGTGCACCCAATGAATAGTCCTGTACCAGACATTCTGTAATCAGAAGGCGGCCAGGTTAGTTTGGCACCAGAGTGAGGCTTTGTTAGGAAGCATCATTCCATCCCTGGGGGTGTGCTGTTGGAGGTGGGCCAGGGATGGTGCTGTGGGTGTTGTCACAGTGCCAGGGGCTGCTGGATGTCACAGGGCCTCTTTTACACCAGTACGCCCAAGCGCCCACCCAACTTGGGTCCAACTGGGCGTGGTACCAGTGGAGCCTGACAGAGCCCTTCGAAGTGCAGCACTTCTCAGCCTGATTACTGCATACAGCAGCGTAGCGGGGAGGAGGGTGCTTATCAGCCGCAGGCAGGAATGCTGGCCTCTTGAAACCACTTATGGCGTGCTGGAAACGTACTCGGCCCCCGCCTCGGCCGCGCCGCTGAGAATCTCCCTGGAGATAATGGGCTATTTTTAAAATTTTAAAGTTATGATGGGGTGTGCATGCAGACATGGAGGCAACTTGGGGCATGAGTGTGGCCTGGAGACGTGGCGGGCTACCATCACCTCCTTTAGAGGCCTCCAGGTGTGTGTGAAACCACCCCTCCCCCAGGGCGTCGCTCTTCAAGATGAACCCCCGCCACCACCCCACCCCCCCCCCCCCAAGTGGGGCTGAAGTGTTCCTCTTGATTCCTCACCCCCAGCCATACCGTAATCAGAGCTGAAGTGTGTGATTGGGACAGGGCTTTGGTGTGAGCCTTTCCCCAGATCTCACCGTCTCTGTCGCCTTGGAAACGTAGCGCGGCGTCTCCCTGTCATTGTGAGTACTGTTCTTCAGCATCCCTGTTAATCAGGGTCCATTAAAACAGGAATCAGGACGCATTAGGCATGCATAAATGGAAGACTCTGTGCTTTAACGCAGTGGCTGCAGCAGTCTGTGGTGGGTGTGACTGTGGAAATGCTTTTCACTGTGGCCTTAAATGCAGGCCATCAGGGCTGTGCTGTTCAGAGGAGGTTTTAGAACCCATGTTGTTCCCCCTGTACAGCTCGGCCTCTCCCCGCCCCCGTTTCCACGGCATACCTCAAACGACCGCTCGGCACTCGGCCTGCTTAGCTTTTTTTACCAGCTCTGATCTTTGCCAGCACTGAAAAACACGACTGACCGGAGAATTCCTTTTACACTTAATACTGTGTATATTTAATACTTTACAAATCCACCCAGTCTCTCTCTGAGTCAGACAGAACATCGAACAGCTTATTAGAGAAAGATGGAGTTCTCTTTTTCAGCCCCTGAGTAACAGCTCCAAACGTGTCCATTTGTTTTTTACCCCATCTGATGAATAATATATATGTCAGGTGGGTCAGGATGTTACAGAAAGTTACATTATGATATCAAAAACAATGCCAAACCCGGGTCAGAATGCTTTAGGACCCTGAGGGCCCAGTTCCTGGTAATCCATCATCTCAATGTAAACACAGAAATGGAAAAGAAACACTCACACACAATTCCCACAATGCAACAGCACCATCATCCCCAAGACCCTCTCTGCTTTCATTGTTGTAAGTAACATGGCCATGTTCAATTATTTAGCGAGGAATAACAAACACAACAAAGTTTGCGGCACAGAAACCAGGAGCAGTGCTCTTACCTCTTCGACGTGACCTTCAGACTACAGTGGAGTAGGGACTGAGGAGTGTTAGGTTTTAATTTTTTTAAATGTCAGGTTTTTCTTCACGTTCGTGCTCTTGTGGTGGTTGTGGTGGGGGAGGGGTGCTGTTTTCTTGTGCAGCTGTAACCCTGAGGGTTAGTCTATGAGCCATGGAGACCCTGATGTTAGTCAGCCTTTTGTCTGATGGGCGGGTGAGTTGTGACAGCACACATTGGGTTTAATCCCCAGTCCGCCACCCCCTTGCCAACACACAGAG
This sequence comes from Mormyrus iriodes, assembly GCA_011763525.2. NCBI lineage: Eukaryota > Metazoa > Chordata > Actinopteri > Osteoglossiformes > Mormyridae > Mormyrus > Mormyrus iriodes. The sequence goes on from JAAGVU020000025.1 coordinate 750,701, forward strand.
CCACATTTGCATCTCTGTGCATAGGCTTCCTGAGGTCCATTCAACATGGTGTCACCCTTGCGTGTCTCAAGGGTGACAAGGCCTTTGTTATTCCTAGGAGTGTTTCTGTTCCCCTATGCTGACCTAGGGATACCTGCGTCTCCGTGCCTGATGCCCCTTGTTCCTCGCCTGCTCTGGACCCGCTCCCGTCTTCCCGCCAATATTGCCGTTTGGATTCTGTGCCTGGCCCCTCTGTCTCTCTGCCTTTCACACAGCAGCCGTTCGGGGCTGAAGCGTCTCCCTCCCCTTGTGGTTTCACAGGCAGGCCTGTAAATACTATCACAGGTAAATTCCAGTGCAGTTTGGAAGCTGTTTTAACTAGGGAAATTCAAGACTGACTAAAACCACCTACATTTAAAGTTCAGTTTCATAACTAAGGCTACTTTAAAACTGGTCAGGGTAACTGACAAGGAAAAATAACTTAAACAAGTTAAATCTAACAACAATGGATATGACTGACTAATTCGGACACATGTTGTCTCTCTAGCTGTACATGAGCTGTTCCTCAGATCGGACAGGGTTAAATGTCCCTGTTATACTCTACAGCTTCATTCTCACCTCTGAAGTGTTCTGCTCAAAGGGACAACAGACAGCGCCAGCTGCTGAGCAGATCAGCCTTCTTTGGTACCTTAAGCGAGATGCCTCCTGATGTCATTTAACAGCTATGAAAAAGAGCACATTGCCCCCCTGTAGAGGTGCACCCTATAAGGAGGCTCCAGTGAGGCATGATGGAATTGATTCTGCCACGTGGATGTTGTTCTGCTGATTTATTTGTGCTGTTATGCAGGGACTGCGTTACCCCAATAAGATGTTGCAGGCCAGACCACATTGGAGTTGATACCAGTATTGACTGGAGGCAAATGTAAAAACTGGCCCAAAACACTTCAGAATCAATTTATTATTTTGCTGTCCAGAAAATAAAGGATATTTCTTACTGTTTTGCCAACCTGTACCTTGTCATTATTTCTTCCAAAACCTGCACTGAAATTATCCATTGAAATCCAACAATTTTTCAGCAGGACAGCAAAAATTTGGGTCAATTTCATCCTCACTTTTCTCATACAAGCCAACAAAAAACCCAGTGAACTACGTACCAAAATAAAGCTTTGTAACAAAATCCATTTAACTGTAAAAAAGTGTCGTGATAATGAAAATGAGGCCAGGGAAACCCCAATTGCCATATCTCCAAAACTATTAAAGACAATGACCTAAAATTTTTTTCTCTTTATCTGGTATCAAAATAAAACTTTATGACTTATTAAATCTGAAATGGGCCAATTTAAAATTTTTACCTGCTGGTACCTATTCGGAGTCAGCATGTACATGCCGGTGTGGATACACACGGTGCCTGCGTGTGTGTGTGTGGTGATTGGGCACCAGGTGAGAATATCTGAAAATCTATTACAGTATGATGGATGGCATTAACGAGCAGGCCGCCCGCTCTCCTAAACGCTTCCACTGTGCAGTGAAGTTGAGGGTCTACGTCAATGGGGAAAAGAATACAATAACGTCAGTCTGCAAACATATAATTCAGGTGATTTGACTGATGTATTTGTTATGAACACACGGGCTAAGGGAGGCCCAGCACACATAATGACCATCCTCTTTGGAAAGGGTCCGCCCCCACATGTAGCGTTTACTTCCGCAGCGTGACGTTTTTAAGGAGCCAACAGCGTTCTTGAGAAGCACCCTGCACCAGCCCTCATAACGAAGCCAGTCAATGCCTGTATCCTGCTTACAGCACATACCCTGGTTGTAATCCCATCGCCCACTTTATTGGGCTCATGTTAGCTTTTCATCTGTATTGATTTTAGGTTTAAACTTGTGCTCAGCAATGGCATTGCCCCCTCTGGGGTTGTCAGGGGCGGGGAAGGGGGGCTTTGTCCACAAGTTGAAGCAATGCTGCATCAAATGTGTACACCTCCTGGGTGATGGGGGGCATCAGCCGCTTACCTCATCCCGCTGCACTGGAGAACGCAGCCCTTATTGGGGGGAGATTAATCACATTTCGTGTGTCCCTCCTCTCCTCTCCTCTCCGCTCTGCCCACCTGTTCAGTGACACTCCTAATTTTAGGCCACACCCTCACCCCACTGCAGACGAATCAGTCTGATGGCCGCCTCACTCTCTCCCTGTCGCCTCAGCAACCGCTGAACGGCGATGTGGTTTGGTGGTGAGTGCAGGCTGGTCTCAGTACAGGGAAGGCCTCTGACCTTTGATAGGGTCACAACGCCCCCAACCACACCCCCTCCCCCACAAGTCCTGCGTCATCGCTGGGGAATAAAGTGCACCCTCTCTCCAGTGATATGCTGTGATCTGCATACAGTGGTATTGGGGTGGTCAGAGGCTGCTTCTTCAATGATAATCAACTGGCATTCTAATGGGAGCCTAACACATCTCTATTCCTTTAGCCTGGAGGTAAACAGTTGTGGGATATTTCTCTTCTACTTTAATACTTCGAGCAGATATGAAAGTGTGATTATGTGGAGATCCGTAGAAGATGGGGGGGTGTTATATAATCAGAACTGCATTCTTGATGTTAATGCTACATCTACCATCTTTTGCTAAAGGATCTGTGTTTCAGTCACACCCCTGATATTGTTATACTCGGTGTTTGTGTTTACATGTAAACTGCGTCTGAAATGACAGAAATCTTGCTTCCCACACATGTGCGGCAGCCTTGGCAACCAGCTGCACGGCGCCTGACGAGCAGTGAACTAGCCAGAACCAGGCTGCTTTCCCTTTTGCATCCTCTGTGGGTCCCTGCCGCCCCGTGTCCGCTTTGTGAAGAATGACCCTCAGTATCCCGCTGCCCCTAGATCGAAGAAGTGGTGAAACGCCTCCAGGAGGAGGAAACGGGTGTGCCCATCCGCACGGTCAAGAGCTTCCTGTCCAAGATCCCCAGCGTAGTCACAGGTGAGCCCCACCTACAGCCATCTTATTCCTGTGGCAGCGTGACCCACAGACCTGAGGTGCAACTCCCCCACCCACCCAGAGGGGGCGTCACTTTCCACAATCACAACAAAAAAAGCAAAACAGAGCATTAATACAATTAACATTTTCATAGCTCATATGTCTAATACAAATGAATCACCCCGCCTATATTGCAAACAGAATATGTTCACACTAGGGAGTGCCTTAGGCAAGATTTAAAAAAAAAAAACACAGGCGAAAAGATGGTGTGGTTTTAATCACAGCTTTTTAAACATCACACCAAGCGGCATGAGTCTCATTCCTGCTGCTTCCAATAGCATAATAACACAGAGGGCCGGCCGTCTGACATTAAAACTGGGTCAAACGATGTAATTGGCTCTGCACTAGCGGAAGGTACATCGAGTGAGAAGATGGCCCTTTTTCAGAGCCCTTTTCTGAAATGAGCACAGCACGGTGGGGGGATGAGGGGGCATACCATGATGCGGCCGCAGTGAAATGGCTCATTGAGATACACCTCAGTGATTACGCCTAAATGAGCACCTTGTTTGTTGAGGGATTATGGAGTGAATGGTTAGTGTGAAAGAGCGCCATTACTCTAGAGAGAGCAGGTGGCTTTGCTGCTCTCCTTTTTTGCACCCTAATGCCAGCCATCACTTCCTCCCCATTCCTCCATCACCTTCTCTTCCTCTCTAAAATTTAGTAACTGTTCTGTTTTTGAGGTGGTAAGCTCGCTGGAGAGGAACACAAGAACACAACCAGTAATGCAGACAGCAGAGTGGAATGTTTAGAGCCAAATAAAATCAGCTGTCATTTAATTATTCAAAACAACACACATATATTAAAAAAAACAAACACAAATGTTGATTTAACCACCATGTGTATTAATGAGATCAGATTAATTGCGCTCAGAATAGGTGTAAGTGGGAAAAATGCAGGCAAGTTGGGGAATGTAAAAAGATGAGCTCTATAACCCCTGTGCATGCTGGGTAATGAATTTACCAGGGTTAGCTTGTAGCCTGAGTGGTTCGGTTACGTTAGTGATATAGCCCTGACCTATGTGACATTTTTTAAGACCCTTTCTCTGCAGTGACCATTCCTTTCTCTCATTAATCACAGGTACAGAGATCATCCAGTGGTTAATGAAGAATCTTTCCATCGACGATCCAGGTACAGGGTTCAAAAGCCACCAACTGGCAAGACTGGACTGCTTGCAGTGGCTGGTACCTTTGGGTTGAGTCATTTGGCCATGGATCGGACTTGCTGTATACAGACCCGTGTCAGCATTTTGCATTTGTTTGATAAGGTGCCATCTTCCTCCGCAGCTGAAGCGATTCATCTCGGTAGCCTCATAGCCGCCCAGGGCTACATCTTTCCCATCTCCGACCACGTACTCACGCTGAAGGACGATGGGACATTTTACCGCTTCCAGGTGAGCAAAGCCACTTGTCAGGCAGCGAGTGGGAGTTGAGCAATGGATACCGCAGTTATCGCCTGTGGAATCGAGTAGCCTGCATCCTCCTACTCTCTTGTTTGGTCTGTCATGGATTAACATTTGGAAGGGCTTCAGCGTTAGCTTACCTTAGCGTTAACTAACCTTAGCATTAGCTTACCCTAGCTTTAGCATGGGAACGATAAATGAACATTCATATCAATGGCGCTCAACACTAGCCTCAGCTGGATGATGAAATCAGACAGGCATGTCAGCCTTGCCTGTTATGATTTATTCATAACATGCTAATTTCATTCATGGTAAAATATTTCCCCTTTGTGATTTGATCACCTTTCCCAGAGAGGCAGGGGAAGTGTGGGCAACACCCAGAAATGCAATAGGGCTAAAAATAGTTTGCCACTATTTCAGATGTGCAACAGGCGCATGTCAGCGGCCACCATGACAGGGGAAACACGTGTGCTCGCTTAAACATATGGGTCCATCCCACACCCCAGCTGTCAGAGGAAAAATCGCAGAAACAGAGATGTTTGCACTTTGCTAAAAATAAATTTGCATTGTGGGAAGGCCGGCTTTCACTGAATGCATCCCACTGTGCTTAGAGGGGAGTGAGAAATAAGGTAATAGTCCACTTTTAATGCCCCCAAGCAAAAATAGCAGGATCATTCCAAGCTGTGATGGAGCCCCTGGTTGCTGGTCAATCCTCAAAATTAACATAGGAGGTCAAGTCATGGTAGAGCTTGGAGGCAATGCCGGGGTAGGTGTCTGTGAAGCCCTAAGCACGAGAATGTAAAGGGTTACTCCATGGTGTTGATAAAGTGCAAAGCCCAATGCTATTGTTATGGGTTTTGGTTGATCAATCAATCTCATCAGTAGTCAAGAAAAACCATGGTGTCCATCCATCCATCCATTTTCCAGAACCGCTTATTCCATATGGGTTGCGGGGGGTCCGGAGCCTATCCCGGAGGCTGTGGGCGCAAGGCAGGGAACAAACCAGGGTGGGGCGCCAACCCATCGCTGGGCACACTCACACACCATTCACACACACATGCATACCTATGGGCAATTTGGCAACT
>JAAGVU020000025.1:786139-821953 GCA_011763525.2 Mormyrus iriodes
CACACACACACACAAACTACTATGGCTTTTGGCTGGTTTGACCCAGCCTAAACCACTGCCCTTATCCTTCATATAGTTCGGCCCATATACTGACACATCACACTGATCAAGATGAGGTTGTCCGGATCCATATTGCACATGCTCTAAAGGAGGCTGGGTCTGTAAGTCAGTCGGTCAATCCACGCTGTCAGCATGCTGCCTGCAGATGGCGTCAGGTTACTGAAGTGCTGATCACGTTTGGATAAAGGAGGGGTTTCACAGGCTTGGAAGGGCCACCAGGTGAACAGGGGGGCTGTGTAGTTGAGCTTCCTCTTGTCTGGCGATCCGGGTTCTGCGAAGCTTTGCTCTGCAGGATTCCTATGGGAAGAAGGAGGCAGAACTTTTTCGTCGGATAGACAACATGGTGTAAACAGTACAATGGTGGAGAAGAAAAAGGAGCAAAGTGGGTTGTACATTGGAGCATGGGCAAACTGGCAGACATGGGTCATGTCTTGTTAGTGCAGTGCTATGTGAACACTGGAGCCCTGGCTGATGCCCCAACTGGCCAAATCCCTGTACTGCATCCACAATCCCCTTGCCATCCATGTTTTCTTATTAGCCAACTGCTTACATGCTCACACTGTGTACCAATAGCCAATAAGTTCTCAGAAGACCCAGCAGAATGGGAACAGACGTCATCTGAATGCGCAGAAAAACTGCTGTGTCTCTGGGACAAGATATGCTTTTAGACACTATGTTTTTAGGTCAGAGACTCTCAAAGCACCTTACTGACACCTCAACTGGCAAAGGTATGGGGAGCAAGGGCAGTGCGGGGCATCTTAAAATCTGGAGCAATGTAGTTGTGCCAGCCAGCTGGCTTAGATTATCTAAATGTCACTTGTGGTTTTTTCTAGCCCTCTGGCATGAACGTGCATGTGCAGTCAGCTGACCTCCACATTGACCATGATCCCCTTAACCTGTCCCGTTGCTGCATAATTCCCACTGAAAGGCCTTTTTAAGTGGTAGGTTAAGCTGAGCCAATCAGCCTGGTCACATTTGCCACAGAGCAGTCTACACAGTATAACCCAGGGTGACAGGGGTCCAGTTGGCATTGCCCATGTGACAGACAACAAATCGGACGGCCAATCTGAGGGTCGCTGCTGGGATGGAGGCTGTAAGGAACCTTGTAATTTTATATGGATGTGGGGAAATTTTTAATGACCTGAGAGGAGTGGGTGTTTCACTGAAGACAAGGGGCACGGAGCATCAGACTGGGATCAATTCCACACTTTGGATGGAGGGGTGGGGGCAGAGTATCAGAAAGAATCAGACACTTAAGAACAGACTGGGTCAGGCAACGAATTGTTCTCATGTCTTCGTGGTTCCAGCTCATGGGCCGGACACCAGATCTATTTGAGTCGCGGGAATGAGGCCAGTTCCTTTCACCTCCATTACGTTATCAGCCCAAATTAAATTAACTACCCCCTAACATCTTTGGCCATGATCGATGGTGGTTCTTGTTAAGCTTAATAGGGGGAGAGAAACTTGTATAATTCGGCTGCATTGAGTCTGTCGATTTTCGATCCTAAGACTCATAGACGTGAAGTTGTGGAACTTGGTTAGCATGGCAACAGTGACAAGGAATTATGGGCTCCCATTAATCAAACAGGCTTTTTTCATCCCCAGCATTCAACAGAGTAGAACCGGGACACTTTTTCATGGAGACTGGGGGACTCTGGGCTAGGGTTAGGAGATGGCTCTTACCTGCCACTTTGCTGTGTCTGCCTCTGGACCGATCCATGGGGTTTTGGATGCTCTTCTGAGACATGGATCCTGTCAGCCGCCTCCATTCTCACCCCCCCCAGGCTGTGAGGCTCAGCCTGCTGCTTCATCTCGTCCTTCTCCTGCCATCGACTGTTCACTTTCAAAATCTTCAGGTTTTCCTTCAGTCTTTTATGAATTATTATTCTTAAAAACAGAACTCTGCTTGCAAATCTGTTCTATTCCATACTGTACAATTAAATCCGCACGTTCCAGAGTTTTTTTTTTTATCCCCATCTTATATTATAGTTGCATTTACCCTCTAGGAGGGAACAAAATGAAAAATGCCAATAAAAATCTCCTGTCACCCACAGACATCAGTCAGCAGCAGGCTGTACTGTGCTTGCTGCTGTCAGACATCCGGTAAAAAAAAAAAGCCATTCTCCTAAGTCATTGACAAGTCGATAAAATGGACAATAAGATTAAAAATAAACCAAACACTTGCGTTTATCTTCAGGAATAATAAATTGTGCTTTCTGCAAAAAAAAAAAAATTAAAAAGCAGCAGACTAGTCAGAGTCAGGTTCTTAAATTTTGTTATTATTCATTTTAAAGCTTTTTCTATCTGCATCGGGGGGGCGACACGCTGCCGTTGGACAAGGGCTCGTCAATCTCCTCGTCCTCGAAGCCGTGAAATGTGGACGCGTCGCTTTCAGATGTGGCGCCAAACAACTCCTCGGCCCCTCCTGTCTTCCTCTGGTCCCGCCCTCCAAGGCGTCCAGCTGACATGCATGATGAAGATATCAGCATAGGGGGCATGGCAATACACAGCAACAACCACAAAGCAAAGAATGGCAACAGGCCTACTGGACCCTCAGTGGCTTGGATCTTGAGTGACGGTAGCAGAAAGCAGGAGAGGTAAGGATTGGGGAGGGAAGCGGGGTGGAAGGGTAGGCTAGTGCCACATGACACAACTACTTCCTGACTTGCAGATAAGGAGATTCTCTGGAGTAGCAGCTACTGTGCGTCATACCAAAATCTTAAGGGAGTGCTTTAGATCTCGCTGTGATTTGACATTAGCCTGTCCTACAAACGATTAGCCCTGGCTGCTCAGTAACTGTCGGCAACTGTCAAGCACAGCACGTTTGCTCCTTATATGGAAGAGGCAGCTCCAGATAATGGCCTGCTGTGAGATCTTCCAGAATTCTCTCCTTAAACATTTGGTCGGTGCCTGCCACCAGACAGTCGTTAACGGAGTAACGATTTCATGACTGATTTCAGGACCAGTCCGTTAAAGGCAAGAGGCTGCTATTCTTGCAACGATAAAACGTGAAATCCCTCATGGGGGAAAGAAAGGCATAAAAACAGACAGACAAACCGAGATCAATATGAACTGCATCAGTAAGGCTCCCGATTTTCCAGGTTTCCCAAGCTCTCACCGGAAACACACATTAGATGGAAGACAAGTGTCTGGATGATGGTGGATGATGGAATATAGTTAATGTGTGACATGATGACATGGGGAGAGCTAACTAGACCCCAGCCTCCAATCTAACAGAGGAACAATGAAGAATTTTCTATTCTATCTATCAGATTTCACACTGACCCCTTTTAAAGTCTGCCAACACTCAACCTGATCTGAGGTCAGAAAGGAGGTCACCCTGTAAACAACAGTCTGCACGTCACTAAACCAGCAGAGACGCTAAAAGTGTGTCATGAGACCACATCCCTGCAGGTGAAGCCTGGGCTCAACCCCAGCCAAAGGTCAAAGGTGAAAACTGAAAACAACAGCCTGCCTTCACCGGCTCAGTGATGCAGACACCGGCACATCTATATTTGGCTCACAGCAGTGCATTGTAATAATCCATCACACGGACACATGTACGTCTCCAGCTTCACCCCATTTATCCCTTACTTGGGTGCCATGACAACCAGTTTGACTGCTCAGAGTGTTCCCACAAGCCAAAGCTCACCTTTCAAAATACCAGATATTTATGTCGCCATTTAAATTCACAGTTCCAGGTGTTTAGGTACTAACTCAGACAAGCTGAAGTTACATGTTTAAACTGAAAAGCTTTTACTTGAAAGTTCTGACACTAAGTACCGAGTCACCAAGTTGATTGTCATTTTTTTCGGAACAGGTAGGAACATCTGGGGAGAGGAGAGAAAAAAAAACAATGCATACAAATGTCCACAGGCAGATGAGCATGCACTCCCAGCAGGTACCTTTTACGAGGATAAATGTTTTGGGCAGAAACTCTAAACACTAATCCGCATTCAGGGAAGATGAGGTAGAAGGTGGGAGCCTGTCACAGGTCCCTGAGACATCCCAGCAGGCCCATGACAAGGAAATCTCCTACGGTACCTCAGCTGTGCTTGCAGAAAAATCGCACGGCAGCGTGGGTGTGAACATTTGAATCCATCAGACTGCACAAATCAGATTGCACTGTGATGGCAGTGAGTTAGCAGTAATCGCTGGTTTACAGCTTGTTGTGGATGGCTAACACCTGCATGCCATGGTCAATGAGTTCTCCCCAAAAGGATTACCATGTATGCGATTCCTCTTACTAAAGATTACAAGCAATTGGGATAGCTTTTTAGGGGACTTACGGCTGACCCGTGAACAATTAAACGCAGGGAAAGTGCTTCTTTGGACAGCAAAAATCATTTCAGCTTTGGCAAAGACTAGCTTATGGCTCTCCACTTTTGTGTTTTGTGAATACGTTTTATTAGCTTTGCCTGAGGCAAAACATTTTATCTGTGCAGAAGAGAAATCTCCAATTAGAAAAAGTATGTAATCTTCCTGATAATAGTATCCTTAGTCCCCTTGAAAGTACCAGCAAGTGTGGGGGAGAAGGGGTACTTTTCTTGATGAAACACTCATACACATTAAGAAGGGCTGACTGACACAGAGCCGAGACAAACGCGGTGAAATGACAGATTGGGCTGTGACGAACCCCTACTATTCTTGGCCCAGCTCCTCTCACCAAACATCCAGAGCCAATCAGTGCTTGGCATTGAACTTGAGTGTATAGGAAACAGAACAGCCTGAGCCAGTTGTGGAACCCTGCTCTGGTGTCAGGTGCCCACTGATGGGAGGCACTGGAGGATGTTGGCAGTGTGGACACAATTCATAGGATGAAGGGCTATGGGGTGGAGCACAGGGTCTCATGGGAGGGTGAAAAGCAGGCGATGAGAGCGTGCACAGGCGGCAGAATTGACATGGTCCCTGGATCAGCTCAGCTAAAAGTTCAGAAATGCACTGTATATTCTATTACAATATCAACAGCGGCACTGTAAAACCCACGGTGTGGGATTCTGGGGACGTTGGCGGTTTACAGGGACACTTCTGCAATTCCTATGCTCGTTTTTTCAAAGAACTTCTGCCAGATCAAAACAGTGCAGTGAGGGATTTCAGTCAGGATTAATGTTGGCTTCAGATACAGAGCTAATCGCAGATGTAAGCGTATTCACGGATTCAGCCGAGCTGCTCTGAAGGAAGCAAGCGGCAAGACGGCTGAATCCTTCCTGTCAGAGCGGGAGGGCGTTGCTGGGGGACCTCAGGATTGTCACACGCACGCTGGGGCGCGGGACAAGTCCCCTTATGGTTAAATAGGTGTTTAATTATCACTAACGCTGTCAGGGCACAATATATTGCATCCTGCGTGTGTTCTTTCCGGAGGAGGGGCGGCTATACTTCCTCTAAGGGTACCACATTCTACAAAAGGGATCTGGAGATGCTACAGGGGACCAGGCTCAAGCGTGGACCCCCAGTGAGTGTCAGAAAGAGTTCTTTCAACTAGCCTTCTCCCGACATGAAGAGCTTGCAGTAATCAGGACAGAGAGGTATCAGGCTCCGCCCCCCCCAGAGTCTTTATCACGGCCAGCTGGTGCCAGCTTAAGGGTTTCCCGAGATAATACGCCACTTCACACACCATGAAAAGGCCACTTAATTCAAGTCGCTGTTCCCATTACTGGTGTCGCTTTTGGCTTTGTGGAAACGCCAAGAGCCACACAGACCTCCAGCCGGATTAACATTTGGCGAAGGAGAGGCGGGCAACAAGCTAGGAGATGAGCCCCAGCCCCCCCCATCTGAACAAGGGAGACCAGTAATACTGTAGGAGTGGTGGGGATTTGGCGAGCTTGGGGGGGGTGCTGGGAGGAATGAGGGAGGCAGCTGAGCAGGAGTAGGAAGCAACCAATGTTTGGGCTGTGATGGATGAGGGAGGCGGAGCTTGCGAGTTTACATGCGGGGAACTCACCGGAGCGGCCGCAGTCTGAGCAGGACACCAGGTTCTCGGCCCGACCAGTGTTCCTGTTCGTTCCCGAGTCACCCAGGCAGAAGTCACAGTAGTTATTGGGAATGGCCGTTCCATCTGGCCCCTTCTGAGCTGCTGGGGAAGAAGCAAAGGAATTAGCCAGGGGGGCCAGTTTCCCCTTAACACTGCTTTATTTTAAAGTAATAACCCACCATGGTCAGTAGGTGGCACAGCAGTTAATGCCCTGTCCCAGAGACACAGCCGTGGTAGCTGTGGTATTTAACATAAAAGTTGATCCATTAAAATATCCAGCTGTAGAAATGGCTATGTTTTCTGAGTAATGTCAGTTAAATTTCAGAATGTCAGTAGAAATGAAGGGGGGGGGATGCGCAGCACGCATTGGCTTATGCCCTGTTCTACGGTTACTGTGGAACTGAGCGGCTGCCATCCCCGGCGAGCTAATTGGCCACAGATAAAACAAAGCCACAAGTATGTAAACCCAAAGCCCATCTATTTACATCTGCGATACGGTCTGACAGAGTAAAGCTCTGAGACACCACTCTGCGGCCACCAAAGCCGCTCATACACTTACATCAGCACCCATAAAGAGCACTGGGGACCCTGTGAGGATTGTGGCTAATTAGCAGTCCCTACGAAAGCTGGGATCTGAGATCTTCATGGCGCTGGCATGAAAGCCAGAACCTAAATGCCACATTTCAATATCAATAAAAATTTGTCAATAGCTTTTGTGTTCCGTTTACATCAAAGTGACCAGGTAGCTCTGACAGTGACTGTGAACACGGCAGAGAGGAGTCTGAGATGCCAGATCCACCCATATCTGGGTGAGGTCACATGTACCACACAGTAGGTTCTCTTTGGCAGAGGCCTTCCCAACAGCCATCGGTCCACAGAGTGAGTGGGGCTATGCTGGTGCCCCACATGGCATTCTTACGTTTGTGGTTGTCGGAGCGGTGGGCTGGCGGGGACTGGGGCGGCTCAGAGTCCCTCTCGTCCTCCCCCTCCTCGTCTGCCAGGTGAGTGTGGGCATAGTGGTAACTCAAGCCAGGCCGGTTCTTGTAGCGTTTCCCACAGACTGTTGGGGGGGGGGGGGGGTGTCAAAACAGACAAGTATCCATTAGCATTATCATCCATACCACAGGAGGGGGGGCCATCAGGGCCTGTCTTAGCGGGGCTGGGGGAGTGAGACCCCAACGGTGCGATGACCAAGTCCCATGAACAGCATGCTAAGCCATACCAGCAAAATGGAGCCCCCTTTAGTGCTGACATGACATCACCAATCTCACTTTATTATTATTATTATTATTCTATAGATGCAAGATACTGGTAACTGATGTTATTCCATATTAAGAACATCTTTGAGACTTGGAAGGATAAAGTAAGGACCACTAATGAGAAATCGATTAAGTGTGTCCACCGCAAAAATAAACTTCATATTATATAAATTTTTTATAATAAAAGTGGCCATCACACCTCCAGCTCCGGCTACCAGAAGAGGTGACTAATAGTTTTGCAGCACAGTCTAATTATACGAGAGAGGGATTATGGGTAAATCCATTTGACAAGATACTGCCGTTATGCTGTGATAAAGTCACGCGGTGCTGATTCACGGAGCCGATGGAACAGCAGAAAGGAGGCACAAGAAGTGGGAGTGTGGGGAGGAGGGTTTTGTCTTCTTTGAGAGCCTGGTAAGTGTGACATTGTTTTTATACAGCTAGCATTCACTCAGGGGGCAGGTGATAAAGCTGGGTTGCCATGGCACTACAGTATGATGCCACATCTAACCCCGGGCCCCTGGACCCGGAGAGCTGAGGGGAGACGCTGTCCTCTGCCTCATTATTTAAGTCTAAGAGGGTTTTCAAGCCCTGAGGCTCAATGTTAACCCAAGGGAATTAGAAAAACGAGTGGGAACGCTTTTCTACACTGCATGAAAAAACAGGTATTTAAAGTTCTCCACTCATAACAGCTATGTGCGCTAAGATTAGCCACTCAACTGCAGATACTTGGGATTAGCACCTCTCACTTTAATGCTATTAGTTAATCGAGCATTGTATGATCACTCTGACATTGGACAGAAGAGCTGTGTTGACAGAGAGCCTTTGGCTTGTCTGAAAGTCTAATGGTTCAGGAGATTCTCCTCTGGTTACTAAAGAAGTCTGGGCTTTCTGCCAGCAGGTAAGACAGAAAGCAGTTGCAGCCTTATCACATGACCAGCATCATTCATTGCCATTGGCCAGTTTCATTCAAGCCAGTGTTTCTCACAGTTCTGGCAGTTAGGGCTAAAAGAGGCAGAGAATGAGGGGCTGGGGTGGTGGTGGGCAGACGAGGACCAAGGAGGTGGGAAGTGGGGGGAAAAAAGCACTACAGACACCAGAATCACGCTGATTTGTGCCCACACCAATTTCATGAGCGCAACACGCATGACTTGCATCGCCAAGGACGAGGACTGGATGAAGCAGACCAAACCAAACCAATGGGGACTAGGGCAACAGCCTTCACTGTGACAGCGTGCAGGGTTCCTAAGAGCTCTACGGTTTTCTCATTGGATGGCCTGATTTCTCAAGGAGAAGCACAGACGGCGGCAAGTCCGGATACCTGGGGTGGTGGTTTTTGAGTTACGCTTTTGTCTGTATCTGTCTGAAACAGAGAAGACACAGGGCAAACAAAAAGGAAAACAAAAGTGAGTTTAACGTAGAAATTTAACATGATCAAGACCCAGTTCCACTCAATCTGCCTTGTCTGCATGTAAACTATACACTAATCTCTGAGAGCACAGCGATGCCCTGTGATCATCCATACATCACCCTCTACAAGACTGGCCCTGCGTAACATGGCAGTACAGGGAGATTTATTCTTTTAAATAATCCTGATATTACGCCATTTTCACTGCAAAATGAGGGTTGTTTACATTATCATTTACTTAAATCAGCTCTGTGCTAAATGGGTTCTGATGGTGTAATAGCACTGGGAAAACTAAGGCTTTGAAAGCCAAAGTGAGCAACGGAAAGCAGGTTTAAAGAGCAGGTGACCGACAGAGCATAGTAACTCCACCCACAACAGCTGAGATGCCTCCCTCGGCTAATAGAAAGTTCACCCCTCTGATAAATAAATCAGAACTGGATCTTCTTTCAACAGCTGCACAACTGGCCTTATAAGTGAAAACAGAACCCTGAACGAAAGGGAAAAAAAAGATTCAAAGGCAACTCAAATCAGAATATCCTAGTAATGCAGCGATGAAAAAGGAAAAGGGCACTTTCACGCTACGTCTCTTAACAAAAAATTATACTCTGCTGTACTGACCTACTAGTGACCAGTGTCTGTTGCTTCCTAGAAAATAAAACTTAAAGTCTACAGTAATCCCTCATTGAAATCCAACCAGTTAATCTGGTGGAGTTCTGCCTCTGGGTGTGTAGAGTGGTCTGTATGTTATAGAAAACACACAAAAAAACCCATGTCCCTTCAGAACTGAAGAAAGGGGTGATGAAGTGAGAGGAACCATCACAAGTTCCCCCATTAATGGCAACTGGCTGGATTTTGATTAGTTATACTAGGTGATGTGCTCAGCGCCCATGTTGTTAAACTAGAATGTATTATAAAGGTATGAGAAGCATTTGTCTTATTTCCTCCAGTGTGCGCAAACTCAAAGCAGGCAGAAATGTATTTATTGTATTTTACAGGGTGCCGTACATATGAAAATGTTTCAATACGGAAGTGTGGCACTTCAAAGGGTGACCCTTAATCCTTCAGGTGGATCCTGGCTCCACACAGGATGTTCCGGGACCATAAAAATCCATAACAGTCCATTTCAGCTCTCTGATAACTTCTGATGGACTGTACTTGCTCCAGATTGGAGCCGTGGCCTTAAGAGGCCAGGGACATTCCCAAAACAAATGAGGTTGAGGAGGAGACGCATTAATACACAAAGAGATGGAGATTCAGGGGCATATAAGTAGCAGCTCCAAATATTGATGGGACAGTAAACACTGGCTTGCTCCGTGCTCTGGTGGAAGCTAATGCTAATGAGATAAGAAGACGATTCCCAGAGCGGATCCCAGGTCGTCAGCACTTCTGTTACTGTTTAATCGGTGATATTCCAATAAACAGTCTGCTGACCGTTAGTGTGTAACCAGCTTCTGCTGCCGTTATGTACAAAAAGCACAGCAGAAGTTTGTCCAACCTGGCGGAGCTCCTCTTATAAAATTCTAGCAGGAATCAAACTGGAAAATGTGACTGTAAATGTCTGACACAGCCTTCCGTCCCGGATGGGTTTACTGGACAGTAAATGACCTCTCCTTGGCAGAGGCTTTAGTATTGGCTGGAAAAGGCCTATATTACCGTATTTCACCATGGTCCTAGTGACCCTAGAGCTGGGTTTGGGCGGGGCTGTCATCAGCGCAGTGCGGAAACTTACTGTCACAAACATATGGCTTGTCCTGGTCTTCCGTAAGAGCCGCTTCGGTTTTCCTTCGCCCTGTGCCCCGACCCTGCAGGAAGATTGAGCACGTCATCAACCACTTCTGCCAGCAGGAGGCGATGTTGCACACCCCAGCCCAAGATGCATTTAGTAACTTTCATTGGTTATTTTTGCATAACAAGGTAACAATATTTTTGCATAACAAGGTAACAATATTTTTGCATAACAAGGCCTTTGATATGACATCACTAATGGCAAGATAAATGCAAATATATGGTATAAATTGGACGCTGACAGACCTGCCATTTGATATATGTTCAGGTTGCTATAGCTACCATTGTCTTCAGTGACCCATTTCGAGGTGGGTAATTTAGCCCTGTCCATCGTACTGTGGGGCTCACCCCAGATCATAACCTTTTCGATCCTGAATTCATCACTCAGTCTAGCCTGTGACAGGGCTGTCTGTCTCTTGAGGGGGGCCCGGCATCCTCAGATAGGTGGGGGCATTTAAGGGCATATTCTTGGTCTACGGAAGCCTTACCCGGCCTTTGCTCCTCTGCTTTCTTTTCGGGGTGTCCACCTCAAAGTCCTCATCGTCATGGTAACCGTCCCCATTCTCCTCCGCCTCCAGAACCCTCTGTGATGGGCAGACAGGTCGAAAGCAGAGCTTTTTAATACCAAAACCCAAAAACCCTGCATGTGCACTCCACCCAAAAAAATGAGTATAATTTTAAGTAAGAATAAACTAATTCTTAATTTCCAAGGAAAATACATCCAAAACATTCCTGGAAGCATCCTGCCCTAAGGATTACAACTAAGTGGACAGCAGACTATGATCCCGCCCACAGCCCCTCCCACCTGGATCTCCAGCAGGCTTTCCTCCTCCTTGGTGCTGTTGCTGGGGCCGCGTTTCTCTAGGCCCTCCCCGCGCAGCAGCGCTTCTAGGGTGGTGCCCTCAGAGGCCAGGGGCTCCTTCTTGGCTGCCAGATCCCCCTCTGTGGGCACACATGCCGAGCAGTCCGTCACACGCTCACAGCCAGGGTGGGGGGGCCCTCTCATGACTCAGCCTCTCAACAGAAGCTGCCTTCTATTCATAATTAATTACACAATCATGCCCATTTGTACAGCTGGAGATGTCACTGGAGCTATTTAGGTTAAGTACCTTCGCTTGGGCTTCCAACAGTAGTGCCCCTCATGGGACCTGAACCAATACCTTAAGTCTTAGATCCTTCCATAAACACTAAGCTACCTGCTGTTGTAACAAGAATACATACACACACCTGTACAGATCGCTACTGTGCATCGCTACTTTATCATTTACTGAGCTTGTTCAAAGTAGGCAACCCATGGCGACTTACAGGTCTCCAGATTTACACCGAAAATTCCCCCCCATCTTCCCAACACAGACGTTAGCAAGAATAAAACATGAAACACGCCAGGTGCCGGAGATAAAAGGATGATGGTATCAGTACACAGCTGACACCTACCCCCCCAGCAAGAAGCAGAGGTCAGCTCAGACACAGCGAGACACCCCCCCCTTTATAATCAGTCTTCCTCCCCTTGATGCCAAATCAAAAAGCAAACCCACTTTGATGAGGCAGTTCAGACTGTATTCGGATCCCCAGCACTCGGCAACGTCACCATTGGTAACTTGGCCGCAGTCCGCAGGAAGCCACGATTTAACAGGAGGCACCTCTCTGGCAGCCATTTTCCCACCACCTGCCGCGGGCAGAGGCGTGGCTGTGGAGGAAGCGCTGCTGCTGTCCACAGCGGGGGCCGCCAATGCAATAACCCGGGTTTACTGACCATTCATCCGTGTCTCCTACCCCCACTGCCCCCAATCCCCATCCATTGTGTCTGTGCAGGTTGACTTTCAGCTGTCAGTGGTGAGACAGCTTCCCACACTCCCTCCCACCCCATCCCGCACCCCTGGGAGAGTGGTGCTGAAAATAGAGTGGGCTGCCTAGCCCTGCCGCTCGATTCGGCATGCAGCCGGAGTCCCTGCCTCAGTCGCCCTCACTTCGGCATTCCCAAGCCCCCGCTGACAAGGACGATGCAGGAGCTCGGAGCCAGGAGCTGCCCCGGCTTGGCAAAAGATAAAAAATAAAATGCTCCTTGAACACCCCAGACCCTGCGGACATCTCTGTCAGCAGCAGGCAGCGGACTCCTCAAAGAGGCTGCCATACCAGTTATATCGGCTGTGGGGGTGGGGGGATGCGGCTTGAAAATCGGGTGATATTTTCATTTTGTTAGTATGGAGCAACTTTATCTCAACCAAATTGTTCACATGGATGCTTTCGGCACACTCCATTAGTTTGTCAACACTAACAACAGCAGGCACTACGGGTATTCAGAGAAAATATGTGACACACGATATTAAACATTACTGTGCATTGTGATGCTGTTAAAAGTCTGCTCGGGTCCTTGCTGCTAACTGCTAATCTTATAAATCCCCGAAGCACTAATACAGGGTCCTGCATGCCCCCTATTTATGGATTGGGCTCATAATTTATAACAATACAGACTATGTGTTGCCACACCACCCATCCCTAGGGCCTAGTTACACTTACAGATGCAGAATCACAGCCTGAATATTGCTGTTGGACCACTGATGAAAGAGGTCTAACTGATACTAAATGTGGTAAACCTTAAGGCACATTAATGATTACCAGGCATTACTGTCAGAAGAACAGGAGAGAGAATAAGACATTTTAATAGATGCATTTTAGTCAGAAATAATTAATATCACAATAAAGACAAAGCGAAACCAGAAATTCAGCTTTTATTCTAAAACTCAAGCTTCAGTTGAAATCTTCAGCTAATTACTTTAGCTAATAACTATGCAATATCTGGCTAATTTGTCCTGCAGCAAAACGATGGTCATCCTGTATGGCACACCCTGTTTAAATAACCAGCTGTGGCTTCCGTAATATAAACCAGAACATCAAGTAGAGTTCAGTGGTGTAAGTAACCTGTTGTTCTGTTTGGTTTGCCTGTTATACCTGTTTATTGTGGTATAAACAGCCCAGCGTGTTAGCTATCAGTTAACGTTACTTTATGTAGCTACGATAATAATAATAATAATACATTTTATTTATATAGCACTTTTCAGGATCTCAAAGACGCTTACAAAGAATATGATAACATCACTGACCTGCTATGCAAGCGTTCTTGTGGAAACATGAGCCCAGAATTGCAAAAAACCTACAGCTGTCTAACCTTAGCTAACCTCCAGCATGTCGCAAACAAGACATTCATTCACATAAACGGCAATGGTGAACGGCATGACACCCGCATTCAGCGTTTGCTGTGTTTATTAGACATGTTCCATCTGACCAGTGCTTCATGCCATGAATCCTAAAAGGTACCTTTGCAGATTTATAGGAGCCAAGTACCAAAGGCACCGCACTCCTCTGAAAATGAGGTAAATGTGCATATCTGAGTTACAGAACAATACCTGACAAGGAGTCAAAGCGGATGGCTCAACACAGCTGCCTGTGACTCCCCTGCTTTCATGCCAGATAAACATCTTAGAATTATTTTTACAGTGACTCACATAACGAGAGGGGTTATGAAGGTGGGCCAGCTCATTCTGACCGCAAGAACTGGGGGATTGAGGGTTCAGTGAATATTCAAGAGAAACCAGCTACTGGATGGCTGGGGCACCTGGATGACCTCTGCTAGCTGAGCATGGAATCACCGCTAACGAGACAGGGGATGCTCGATGGAGGCATCTGGGGGAGGGGAGCTTTGGGGATGGAGGGACATGATGGAATGTGCCGATAAGTTGCACAGGGATGTGTTTGGGTTGGGGGGAGGCAACCAAAGAATACTGGGCAAAGAGGAAATTAAAGGATGAGAGAGAGAGAGAAGGAATGTTTAGTAAGATAGGGTAGGGGGAGGGAATTATGGGACAGAGTACGAGGGCGACAGGAGACTGTGGCAGAGAAGTCCCCTCACCGAGCCGCAGTTCGCAGAGGCGCAGCTGAGGGTCCACAGGTGTGTGCAGCCTCCTCTTCTTCCTCCAGCAGCGGGCGGGATAGGTGTACATCTGACCTGCGGCCAGACCTGAACACACACACCCACACACAAACATACACACAGCCCGGGTGAGAACCTGACCCGTCCACCCCAGACCCAGTCACCCGTAAACTGACCAGGCCGTCTGCCCCCCCTCTTCTTCGCAAACCCCCATATTCCCGATGTGCAGTGTCTTTTTCGCTGTTGCCGTCCTTTCAGGAGAAGCAGATGGTAACTGCGATGATAAATCCGGAACCGGCCTGTCTGAACGGAAGCCCGACGACCACAGAGTACAGGGTGGGGCCAGGACTCCGCCCAGCAGGATGCTGCTTCTATTTATGGGTGCCTCTGGCTGGCTGACGAGCCCCCACCACACTACAGAAGGTTCTAGGTCCCCATTTGTCTCAAACTAAATCTCAAAGAATATAAAAGTGTGAAAACCCCAGTGGAGGGTGTGGCTTTTGGATGGTGACATGGTGGTTAGCCAAGATCATTCATATCCAAGATTCAGACACCCTAGTCCGCTCATTGCGCACAAACTACTCTCAGAATATCAAAGGTCAGGCAAAGGAGATTCTGGGAAGGAGACGGGGGACGTAATGGAAGACAGCAGATCAACCTGGTGGAGTTCCACCCACCTGGACCGCGGTGGCGCCGCTCCATCCAGATGTAGCAATTATTCTGGGCAACACCTGTCTGCGAGTCGAGGAAAGGCAGCCGGACGCTACGCTCAGCACACAGACGGGAGTTATAGCTGCGGCAGTGTTCGATGGCCTCCTTGTAGAACTGGTCGCCCAGCCTGTAGGGGGGGGTATAGGATGCAGCTAGTCATCAGGGACACCAGTACAGAAAGAAGGGGCACCACCTACCATGAAGGCTTGGGGCACAAACATGGAATAACACAGCACAGAACAGACTTCACACCCCCCCGGAAGGTTCTGGAATCGGCTACTCTCCTTAACTGCGGTGAAACATATTGCAGCACCGATCAAGCGCGATTCCCCATGGTGTGGGCGGAACTTGCCGGCGTGCCGGGGACTCTGGCTCGGCCATCCGCCGCGCCCATGGAGACATATGGACAGGCCCTGTGAAGCGTGAAGCTCACCTATCCCTCCTGCCCTGCTCCAATACCTCCTCCCCCGCCTCGCCCCAACGGGACGGGACGGCAGCGTAACAGCCTCGCACGCTCTGCTGATTGCCCACCCGGCAACTGCTGTTCTGCACCGGGTCCGTTCAGACGGCCGGCATGAGGCATGGAGGTCCGTTCTCCACGGCTCAGTGCCCTTCATGGAGCTCCGCTCCTTCTTTCAGATTGGCTGCATTTGTGACAGCCCCCCACCCCCAAAACGCATGCAGTGACACTTTCGATGTCAGGGAGCGGCACGACCGGATGCAATCTGGCCGGCAAGGAATGCGGCAGCCAGACTGGCCAGAAAAGCACGGTGGACTGCTAGCGGCAGGGCGGGAGGCCGCTGGACTGACCCGGAGCCACTCCCCGCTCCCGCTGCCGCCAGAGCCGCTCCCGTTTTTTAATTTACGGCTTTTAATTACTTAAGTCTCTCCAACGGCCCAGGCATCGCGGTCATGATAAGGGCGCCGGGAGAGCGGATCTGAGAGGGCCTGAGGGGCAGGTTTGGGCCCTCGCCAGCATGCGGTACCATTTGCTGTCTGTGGGGGACAGTGACAGGCTCCCCTTCACCCACAGACACAGGTCAAATCTGGAAGGAAGTCCAGGACAACATGTAAGTATGATTCCCTCCCTCGGCACTGATGCAGTTTTAAGGTAAGGGTGAGGTGGACTGAAATTTGGGGGGTGGGGAGAGCTGATTTAATCAGTTCACGTACCAGACACTCATTTTCCAAGTAACCCGTTTTTCCCAGATTCTTTTTTGCAAATGAACATCTGGGGCATCTGATTAAAGGTACAACAGTGGAATCCCACCTAAGACTCAAACCCAGGCCTCTCCTGTCCCACTATCTTGGAAGCCTGATGGGTTTCCTCAGTCCAGCTGGAAGCCTGTCACCCTGATACTAAGGCACAGAGATCAGCAGAGAATTCAGGGTGGGGGGGATCTGAGTGCGCCAGCGCCCATTTGCCACCGGAGGGAGCGCTCTCAAACAAAGAAATGGAGCAGGATGCGGGATGGGCAAGGGTGGGGGTGTCATCAATCAGCCATGGTGGGGAGGCATGATGTGGAGGGAGGGGGAGGAGGGATTAAAAAAAAAAAGCCTCCAAAGGACGGGTGGCATTTCTCCCCCGTCAGCATGCGATCCCGCCCCTGTTAGTATTCAGCGTGAAATGCAAGCTGAAGATCTGCACTCGGCCTGGCACAGGGGCGGCACACCTTGCATGGTGATGAACCTGCCTCGTTAATTAAACCAGGCCTCCTGGCAGGGCCCGCCTTCCGCGGAGGTTAATTGAGAAAATTGGTGACAACCAGAGATGCAGGAGGACGAGTGAGCAGGACAATATTAGTCCCTGGCGGGACTGTGACCCCCGTATGCAGGGCACAGCCAGAGGAGCAGGCGGCCATTTTGACAAGCATCCCTACATAGGTGTCTGCAAATAATTCAGCATAAATGTGAAACATTAATTCTTTGGGGGCGGGGGCTTCAGTTGCAGTCCCCACCAGCCCAGACAGCCAGATAGGTGGCCACTGTGGGGGGGTGAAGAGTCTCTCTCCGCTCAATGAGACCTCTGCCTGCTTGTCCAGTCAATGCACAGAAATGTCTGGTATGTGGCCCCTGACAAAGGGAGGGGGGGCACAAAGAGCCCCAGTGTTTGAGGGATACAGAGAGTCAGTGTGAGAATGGCAAACAAACACAGGCCCAGGTATATCAGGCACAACACAGGGGGAGGGAGGTAATCACAGCTGGAGCGGTTGTGGAGACAGCTGTGGGATGATGGCTGGCGTAGAAACAGAATGAGGTGCTCAGGGAGAACTTCCTCCGCACCCCCACCGGTCAAAAGACAGGAATAACATGATGCCGAAGACCCATAAACCCCCTTCCCCCTCGGTACAAGGAGGATAGGCTGCATGTCCTCACAGAACTAAAGTAAAAAGTGGCAGGGCCCCATGTGCCCACCCGGTGTGACCGAGCCTTTGCATGCAAACAGCCGCACCGCATGGCTTCACAAGCAGACAGCGACTAACCCAAGATGGCGGATAAGGTGACCGGAGCCTTGAATGTGGAGGGTGAGGAATAATGAATTCACCCACACACAACAAGAGAGGCTGCTTGGAGAGAGGTAATGTCAGGCCCTAGCTAACTGTTTTTTGTTGGTGGGGGGGGGACGTGCTCGGGGTTGATAGTCCGTATCCCTGGAGCAGGAGTCGGATAACGAGCTCACTAATACCTCTGGGGCAGCACTGGGGGTCCTGACACTATCACTGGGGTCGCATGCCCCCCCCCAGGCCACCACTGAGATTAAGTGCATGCTTCCATAAACTGCCATTTTACAGCCAGGGGAGGGATAAACTATAACAAAACCCTGCATATGTGAGGCCCCAGATCTGATTGGTCAGCTATTACTGAGCTGCCTCCAGAAGAAGGAGGAAAAACCCACAGGATCGAGAAGGTGGTGGGAGGCCATGTTTCTGGGGATGCTGAACTGAACGTGGGGAGTCTTGGGGGGGGGGGCAGTGATGGGACTCATTTGAGATTCATCTGCACTCTGTTTAATTCATCAGAAAAATTAACCCCCAAAAATTCACATTAAAGTTTCAATGTAGGTCACCATCATGAAGGTCCCTTCCTGACCTAACGTACATAGCGTGTTCACAGAACGCTGAGACAGCCAGTGATGCATCAGCGAGTCGTCCATGCTGAGCCAGCAGAGGGCCTCGGCCTCCATCGGCCCTCGGCCTCCTTCCTGCCTCCTCCCCCACTCACTCACTCGGCCCCTAACTCTTCACTTATTCTCATGCCTCCTCTCTCCCTCTGCCCCCCCCCAATCTCTCCTTTGCCTGCCATCTCTCCCGCTTGAGGCATCAGTGCGATGATACACAGGAGCCCAAAGCAGATGGCATGGGGGGGGATCATTAGGTGCTCTGACAAAACCTATCCTAGCAAACCACTCCCAACCTCCCGACAAAACCATGCGCTTCCATCTATGGCCCGGCTCACCAAGGGGGAGGGGGCTTCCTGTCAGTAAACCTGTCCCCCTCCCAGTTAATACATCACTGACCAAAAAGAGAACACAGCTGTAAGTCAACCTGTTCGATGGCTTTTGAAACTTTTTTTATTTTTTTTTTTGTAAGAGTCACACTATGGTCCAGCTGTCAAGAGCAACTTAAACCTAACCGTTCTAGCTGGCAAGGACTTATGCCTTTATGGAGAAAACCATATTGAGCTACCCCCTCCTGTACCCTCACCCCCCTGGAGACTGTGGAGCCTGGAACTCCTATATCTTATATGTATATATGTGTGTGTGTGTGTGTATATATATATATATATATAAAATGCTATATACACACAGTCACACATTTACATATATAATATATACACAGTTCATATATATCAATTTTTTGAGATGGGGCGTTTTGGTTGGTCTTTCACCCCAGTAAACTGTGTGTGTGTGTGGGGGGGAGGGTGGGCAAAGGCGGTAATCCATCACAGTGGGGCGCCTTTAGTCGTGCTGGCAGGAGCAGAATAAAAAGGGGGCTGGACCCGGCACCGAGCCCCCTCTCAGTACATTTGGGGCTCCCACCTAACCGTGCAAACTCATTACATGCTCGTTAATCCAAATGACAATTAATTATTCAAGGCCGTCACGCCAAGGAAGGGCGCAGGGGTGCCGCCGCGTGTGGCTCCGCTCGGCAGACGCCGACCTCATCGATAAGGGGGGGAAGTGGGTATGAGCGGAGCGGCTGCAGGTTTAGTAATCAGACACCACTTTGTTATCTTCCCGCGGTCTTTATCTGAACCCACTAAGCCTCTTCCGCAGAGCGCTGATTCACTCGAAGTCCAAAGGCGCACTTTACAATATAAAAAGGAAAGGGGTGTGAGGGAAGGGCAAACGTGTTAAAATTCAAAAGAACAATTTTGGCCCTAATTAGCACCATCCTTGGCATCATATTGATCAAGACAGACGCTTCCTGTCCATTTTACTGCTCGAGCCACTAAAAATTAAGCCATCGAATGGCATCCAAAAAGCTCAGCCCGAACTTAAAGAGGGCAAACTCTTAACCTTGAACCCTGAACCATTTCAACACACTGCATGCTAAACAGTGCCCCCTGGTGGGCAAAACAATTTACTGGCTCAAATACTTTTGGCTGTGGCACTGTAAGCATGTCTACAAGGTAGAGCTAACGACTAGCTTGTTCAACTCAGGGGAATGTGCGCGATATGAGCTAAGGCATGTAGTGCGGGGGTAGTGTCGCACCCATTCTGGATGTGGCTACCTTCCAGCTGGGGGATAAAAGAGTTAGAGAGGTGGCGGATGACATAAGACATTAATAGGAGTGCCTGTAACGAAGAAAACGTGTACAACACCCAATGATAATATCCGGTTTTCAATCAGCCAGGGCCAGTTTGGTGCAGTTGCCTGAAAGCTCCCCACAAGCTTCGTTAAAAGCGATACCACAAAAATAAACTAAACTCACCCCTTAAAGAACCACACCCACAATGTGACAGCGGGAGAAGGCGTGGGCATAGCCAAACCTGCCCTCCCTCACACAGCTGCCCCAATCCCATTAATCTACCTCTCAAACATGGATTCCTGTCTTCCAGTTTATTAGCTACAATTTGTGTTGTGGGAGGTTCTCCAATCGATTATTTGTTCAATAGGAAATCTACAGTCGTTCATCCTTTACTAACAAATAACTGCCACCCCCCATCGCTTATCGATTTGCACCCCCATGCAGAGTGCATCGAGCTGGCCAATAGCGTGTGCTTTTCGGCCGAGCACACAGCTAGAGGGTTTAGCCACCTCCTGGAACCCTGTGAGCTGTGGGGCCCCAAAGACTTGTCATTTTATTCAGCCTGCCAGCCCCGACGTCAGCTAACTTCGCCTTCTGCCATTTCAAGTGTGCTCCCTCCCTTACACAGCCCACAAGTCTGGAAAAAGGAAAGCCCAAACCGCAGTCACTTAGAGTCAGAGGGGAGCCAAACCAAGGTGGCCCTGGTGGGTGGGATGCTGAGAATTTTGTGGGACAGTCTAGGCAAGGGCAAATTCCCCAACCTGAACACGCATCTCCTTCAGGGCTGACAATCAAAAGACAGGGACACAGTTAGGGTCAGTAAGAATCAGTAAGAACGGAACGGGGAGAGGGGGTGGACAGAGAGAGAGGGAGACATTGGGAAGATGGGTTCAGCACTCGGAGGCCGGTCCTCTAGGCTGGCCTACGAGCCCGCAGAGATATCAGTGTGAGATAGGGGGCGGGGAGCCAGGGACACCGGACACCTCACGGCTCCCTTCACAGGAAGTGACACTGGCAGCCAGCAACCAGAGGAGACTGAGAAGCAGCCAGCAGCTACGGCAGCAGCAGCCAACGATGGGGACGCGGCAGAGCTCCGAAAAACAAACAGCGTGGGCGATTCAGAACCAAGTCAAGGACAAAACCCGAAACCCCCAAAGCCCACCCGCCTCGGAGCGCTTTTAAGGGAAATCACCTTTACGGTGACATTTAGCACTGAGAAACGGGGGCGCGTGCATCCGGCTGAACCCGGCTAGGGACAGAAGGGCACAGGACTCAGCATCCACACACACAGTCAGCCTGTGTGTGCGGCTCAGGAACCTCAGAGAACAGAACAGACTCGTGCTCTTGAGGGGCCCTACACCCAGACCCACAAGACCTCGGATTCAGGGCACACCGGACAGGCCAGCACACGTGAGTGACATCCACATTAGCATCAGGAGGGCGGGTAATTAGGACCGGAGGAGCGCGTGAAATTAAGTCTGAAATTCAAGGCGGTGGCTAATTATAACCAATTGATATCCCTCATTAGACGCGTCTGCGGGGGGTGGGGGAGGGGCTTACTGCACTCCCGTGACAGAGAAAAGCAGGGGAAAAAAGGAGGATGATGGAAAGGCAGGAGGCGGGGGTGCCTGCGGGGTGCTGAGGCAGGAAGGACGACAAGGTGGATTTGCTGGTGGGAAACAGAGCGTCTGTACTGCCGCAGCTCATGGCTGGAGGTGCGAGGAGAGGGAGAACGCGGCCCGAACAACCAACGGGGCGTAACACCAAAACCCGGAAGGAGCAGACAGGGATGGCGCCAACCCCTTTTCTGTTTTCAACAAACTCTGCCGGAAGGAGCATGGCAGTGACCGCCATGTCCGTTGGGGGGGGGTGGGAGGCGGAGCCGGATGGTGCGGCTCCATCGCTGGCTCGGCGGAGCAGCAGATGGAGCCCCCGTCTGAGTCCTGCTCCTCCCCTCTGTCAGAGCACCTCCTGACAGATGGGCCCAGGGATCCTGGGACTCGGCTAATTTGCATCCCTCCTCCGCTTACAGGCGTAGCCCCCCCGCCGCCCACTGCCCCCCCCCCCCGGCCCTACACCTCTCCCATCTGAAACAGAAGACGTTGTTGGGCAAAACAATAGAGGTAGGAGTGGAAGACAAGGAAATTGCGAGGGGGGGGACATATCAGCCTTGATTTTCATAAGCATCCCACTCCAGACTGATGTCTTTTACATGAATGGGCAACCCTTGTCCACCTAGGAGGGGCTTTATTGAATAAAGCCCACCTTCAACAGAGCAAAAACGGCCCTGTGCAGGATACGCAACCCCCCCGTATCAGGTGTCAATAAGCATGTCTGCTCAGGGGAAAGAAAATCCAAGTGCTTAAATCACTCACTGGATTCAGTGGCCCTCCGCCCTTTGGTGTTTCAGGGGTGTAGCTACAGCTCCCATGAGGACCCACGGTGTGTCTGACCGGCTCATCTGAGGGGCCCCTGCCGCCCAGTTCGCTCACGGTGCATTCTGGGCTGCAGGTCACAGAGGCAGGCTGACAGGAGCACTGTGCAGCATGATCTATTGGGCAGGAGGACTCATGGCTGGTCTGAATTAACAGCCAGCCAAACCAAAAAAATAAGATGGGCTTTAAATCTTCTGAAGATGCACCCCCACCCCCAAAAAAAAGGCCATTAAGCATAACCTTGCATAAAAGCCCCTGAAATGACCAAACAGCCCTGTACACTAACACAGACAACGTCCCTGGATAAACACCCTAGTTCTCCACCCGCCAAGCCCCCTGTGCCCCCCCCCAACTCTACTCCTACTGGTTCAGTGTGTGACTCAGGAATTTTGTAGTGTGAAACAGAAGAACCGCCTACCCCTCCCTACGAATAAACAGCTTATCGGCATGGTAGCAGACACAGCAGAGGAATTCCTGCCACCAGAACCAGGTTTCCATAATGGCAAGAACATTGCAGCGCGCACATTCCACACACAAGAGACACTGGACTGAAACGAAGGGCTACAATGGGACAAGACACCCCCAGATGCCTAATCTGTACAACTGCCATGTAATCACTGCCCTCCAAAAACAATCACAGCCCATGGTACCTTTCATGATTCACCGGGTTTTATATGGACCAGTTCCTTAACGTGTGCAATACTGGTCAGAGATGGACTAGGAACAAAAAACAGCTCCATAAATTACATCCAGAGGTCCCCTTAGGTATTTTGCACTTTGGGGGTGGGGGAATTTCACTCATGGTCTACGAATACAGTGGCCCACCACGGATTCGCTGGATAATCCCAATGGCCAGTCCATTCCTGATTCTGGGTAAGAAAAGTCAAAAGCAGAGATCTGGTGTGCGTCTTCATGCAAAACTTGAATTGATTTAAAATGTTGTATTCGAGTTTCACTCAGGCATTGTGTGTTTGTGGAATATTCCTAAAAACAGCTACGTAACACAGTACAGGGACTCAACACAAGCTGACAGGGCCAGTGGGAACACCAGACAAAAGCATGGCATTCCTGTCCACTACTGAACAGACAAGTATACCAGGGCACTCTCACACGCCCCCTGCCCACCCTCCTAATCAATTCAAAACAAGAGGCCCCTAGTCTCCACTTCCAAACCATTTCTCACACATCTTATCCCTGACATTTGCAATCATACAAACGTGGTTATGTGTGGGACAGCATTCCCGATTGTTATTTTCCTTGCTTCCCATAAAAGTCTGAATTAAGGCAATTTTTAACCTAGTAGACTCTTTCCGATATTTGCCTTATCTGATTTTCCAGCAAGTCCCCAGTTAGGGTGCGTGACAATGACGATGCTGGAAAAACTGCATTATTCCATGCTTTTGTTGTTAAGCAAGTCTATCATCTGACACGCATCATGTGTAGGTGGACGTTCAAGACCGAGATGATACTGTGGCTAGAGGTCTCCGTCCACGTGCAGTCAGCACTCAACGATCAACAATAAGTTTGTTTTACTTCGTTCTTTGGAGTGCGTAAAGCGAAGAGCCAGCAGACCGAAAAACAGACCGTGCTAAAAATACAGAAGATGAAAGGGAATAACGCTTACACGGATCGAAACGTCAGCCTGGCTGCGGGCTCGCACCTCGCTCTGGAGCGGAGCCAACCCGCACATGCAGCTTCAGCTTTCGTGCGAAATGAAGGCAAACACGAAAAGGCTCAGCAATGAATGCAATTAAACTGCTTAACATGACCACGAGCTCCAACCAGACCAGCAGGTTGCAATGAACTGCACTTCAATTCCGCTAGCAGAAATACACTCTACAAACTCTATGAATGTTACTGATTCTGATTCATAAAACAGTTCTGCGACCACACACCACTTTTAATATACGTAAACGCTTCATTAATAAACATTTGATGCTATCGGTGGAATTACCTTAAACCAGCCGCAAATGAACAAATCCAACAGTGCAAAATTAAGCTTGTATTATTTTCGTTGTCAAATTAATTATTTAGGCTCTGCGGACCCGAATTTCAAGTTTAGGACTGCTTAAGTTACAACACGACGCGCCGGTGAAAATGTCAAAAGAGGACGTGGATTGCAATAAACAGAGGAAACTTGACATGTATCCCCTCAAACGATCAGTGCCCCCCCTCGAAATCAGCAGCGTCCCGTTCGATGCGCTGACGTCACAATTAAAATCGATACAACAATCGGCGTTTATTCAGGCACGAGCGGCTTTTTTCGCTCGCCTCTGGATCTACTAGCAGTAAGGAGACTCTCCGACTAATATCCCCGCATTTAGGACAGCCTAACTAACCCCCCTCCCACCCCTCACCGCTTCGCATGACGCGAAGTTACCTCCATTATATTATCTCAACAACTTTTGCCCTGTGTAAATGTTCATGAATTCCGATCAGCCGATCGACTGACGACTAAATAAAATTATATTGTCTTAAGAGGGACCTTATCAGGTAGCGCCGGAAAAGTAATCGCTCTTCTTTACATGATTTAGAAATGTAAAATTGTGCATTTCTTCTACGGCTGCAGCTAAGTAACAATCACAATAAACGATATACCGGTTCCGAAAATAATGCATGCATGCATTCATAAAATCGCTGGAAGTACATGCATTCGTCCCGTAAACGGACTATGAAATATAGTTTAATTTTAGTGCACGGAATGAAATCATTGTATTCCTATGAATTCAGCACGAGCCACAGTGCAATCCCGACTACGAAAATTTGAAAACGGCATTAAAGGATGTATTTTCTGGAGTTGTCAAGTTATTTCATTGTTCACTGGTGCTCCGTAAATAAACTATATTGGCATTAGCTGGCTAGCCACTAGTTTAGCTAGCTATTTTTCCAGATGCATGTGCGAGAAAATTGTGCAAGGGAAAATACTGAAAAAGGCATAACAGCCATGTTTTTCTGTTATATTCATTCCGCGGTATTTTAAATTTAACGTTACCGGGAAAATAAACAATAAAGTAAATAAATTGCAATTGCAGTAATTTTTAAAAATTACTTACGCTTTGAGTGGATTCTGAATGACAGCCGCCATTTTGCTACACTGTAACCCAATATTCAGCGTCTCGGAGTTCTGAAGAAACCGTACGAAAAAAAGCAGCCAATCACGCTGAAGATGTCCGTCTCATTGGCCAATGGTATCCCAGTACTGGGAAATAAGGCATGGCCTGTTTGGAAACTGTCAAAACCATTTTAAAGGGTTTCTCCTTTGTACAGTACAAGTGCTGAATGCCTACAGTTTTTAAAGAGGCAGTTTGTAATGTTACTCTAACAGTAGTACCTGTTATTTGCTCTGTTTGTAGCATATAAGCACTAGATAACTAATCGGCGCTCTAGCTGTTAGCTGAAGTTCTTTTTTATACCTGTGGGGGAAGGGGCTTCATGTTCATGACCCTATTACTCGTTTTATCTGTGTGCTTTTGTCTCGCAAAATTCTTTATGCATTTTATTATAAGTCGTATTACTTTTGGATAAGATTCTGTTTCTGTTTCTGCTCTACTTATCAAGTTTATTGCATTTTATCTCGTGTAATTTAAGGGTTTCATTTATGCCAGTCGTGGTTAAAATACTTATATATTTTAGATACATATTCCTTTAGGCACTGACAATTAATATATTATACAGAAATACTCGAATGTGTAAAATATTAAAATATTACTTAATGTGACCCGAAACCATGGTTCATTTATTTTGATAACTCAGTATATAGTAAAGTAAAATAAATTGATTCACTGCATAGCAAGACCCCACATTCGACCAAATGGGAGGAATTCCTTATCAGTGATTTTGATCATTGATATAGACACTTTAATTAGCAAATTGCTTAGTCATGCTGCTTACTAAGCTCGAATTGGAAGCCTTTAGTTGGATATCGTGGATCGAAGATTCCTGCAGGTGAAGCCAAAGAGATTTGACTTTCCACTAACCAATTTGAGACTGACTGTTCCTATGCCAGACAGTTTTTATCCGTCACATCCAATTTAACACGAGCTTAAAAAGCGTTACATACAACATACAAATTTGTGTAGGTTATACACTAAAGTAGGGCCTTGCAGAACCACCTTGTTAAAAGTCCAGGTCCTTAAGAACTGTGCTACATGCTTCTGTTTCTGAAGTCCCATTTGATATGCTCTGATTTTGGAGCAGGTACAAAAATTGACAGGACCATGTTGTGCATTGTAATGTCACAGAGCTGCAGGATACAGTGACCTTAAACCCAGAGGCCTGTTTCCCTCTCAGATCCATTTTCGCCTGACCCTCTGTGGTTCCCCTCCATCAGTTCATATCACAAATCCGTAAAGAAAAAATTTCAAATAGGTTATTCTGAAATACTCTCGCTCTCCTGTGCTATACAGCACCTTTCACTAAAACACAGCGAATCTGATAACACCAGTGCTTTAAATTGACCACAGAGGCCAACTGCAACTTGATGGGTGAGATGGAAAATTAACACTTTCCATGATGTATGCACAGATTTCAGACAGGTGCATACATATGTCTCTGAGATATGTATAGCTACATTTCCTCTCTATTTTTTAAACCAAGCTTGCAGTAAAAAGCTAAATATAGATATTTTGTCTAGGTTCTCATCAGCAGCTTATTTTTAAACGCATCAGGTTTTTTATAGACTTACAGCTAGATGATGAAGATAATTTCCCTACGTGTGACATCCGCAGACCACCAGCTGCCCTTCATGCACAGTTTTGACAACAGAGTCCATCCACGTGTCTGTATGTCATACTTGGATTTTCCATCCCACAGGTCCTCAAGAGAATATCTGGAATTATATTGAAGTAATTCATGACAACCACAGTTTCACTGCTGAGCACTGTGTGTGGGGTATGCTACAAGTGAGGAAGGGAACTACACTATATGGACAAAAGTTTTGGGACACACCACTTAATCATAGAATTCAAGTATTTCATTCGCACCCATTGTGACAGGTGTATAAAATCAAGTACCTAGTCATGCAGTCAGGTCTACAAACATCTGTGAAAGAATGGATCGTTCTGAAGAGCTCAGTGAATTCAAGTGTGGTCCTGTCATAGGATGTCACCTTTGCAATACTAACAGAGGGGTCGCTGAGTGCTGAGGCGCATAGTGCGTACAAGTTGTCAACACTATGCTGATTCAATAACCACAGAGTTCCAAACTTCCTCTGGCATTAACCCAAGCCCAAAAAACTGTGCGTGGGAGCTTCATGGAATGGGCTTCCATGGCAAAGCAGCTGCATGCAAGCCTCACATTACCAAACACAATGCCAAGCATCGGATGGACTGGTGTAAGGCACTGGACTCTGGAGTAGTTGAAATGTGTTCTGTAGAGTGACAGTTGAGAGAGAGTGGGAACAGTTTGGGGAAGGCCCTTTACTGTTCCAGCATGACAGTGCCCCAGTGCACAAAGAAAGGTCCATAAAGACATGGTTTGATGAGTCTGGTATGGAAGAACTCGACTGGCCTGCAGAGAGTCCTAACCTCCACCCCACTGAACACCTTTGGGATGAACTAGAATGGAGATCGCGGACCAGGCCTTTATGTCCACATCAGTGCATGACCTCACAAATGCTATTCTGGATGAATGAGAAAAAATTCCCACAGACGCACTCCAAAATTCAGTGGAAAGCCTTCCCAGAAGAGTGGCAGCTGTTATAGCTACAAAGGGGGGACCAATTCCATATGGATCCGTATGGATTTAGAATAGGATGTCATAAAAGATCTTGTATGTGTAATGGCCAGGTGTCCCAATACTTTTATTCATACCAGTGTACCTTTACCTTTACTAGAGTTGTCACTCCCCTATTAACCACATAATTAGCTCAGTCTCCAATTCTAGACATATAGTATCTGCATCTCCATCAGTCTCACCAACTCTTCCTTGATCACTTTGACAGGGGCAACCACAATATGCCGGAATGACCCAAGCAGGATCAACAATCATTGTGAACAAAGAACATCCTGTTGTTGTTTTCATTCTTAGTGTTGCTCTTAAGTAAAAAAAAAAAAAAAGTCCAGCCCAAACCTGCTCCAAAAACTCTTGGACAAAATGTATTTGTACCTGCCCCCCCCCCCCAAAAAAAGCATATCAGCTGCAGTCTCTGGAAATCCTTTGCTTTATAGAAATGATTCCAAGTCAGCAGGTCGTAATTGAGGCTGGTCAGGCCGCTCTGTGAACATGGGAGAGCTGTGTGGCCATACTGTCTGGTGCCACATTTTTTTCAAACCATCTCTCTGGCCAACAACGGCTACACGAAAATGCCAAAACACGTCAAGTGGGCGATGCCCACACCTCTGACCTCTGAGCCACACCAAAGTTTTGGAATGCACCACTGAAGAAGGGCTGTTGTTTTTTTGCTTTTTTTGGCCCTCACACTGCTGAACTGGTTATATCCCTTGACCAGAGAGGTCAGAATTTTACTTTTTGTTATATGTCCCTGGAAAGAGCAATTGAGATTTCAAACCTTTGATGATCTCTAGAACCAATGCGCAAATCTATAAAAAAACATGTAATTACATTTAAATGATCAGGCTCTTTTACCATAAGGAGGAGCAGTACCCTTCTTCATCATGAGCGCTTTGCAAAACAATGTGGCAAACCCAGTCAGCCACATTACTAGATGGCCTTAGTGTAATCCTGCAATTTCCACCGTGAAGGGCGGCGCCCTCTGGTGGCAGAGGCCAGCTCCCTCCCATGGGGAATGTGTAAGCCAGTGCATTGCCCGCCATGAGGTCAATGTGCCAAATGACATGGTTTCAGCAGGTCGTTCTGCCTTCCCTGGCGTACTGACGGTGCTTCTCATGGTAACATCACATATCCATCAGCCCAAAGCTAGCTACCCTCGGATTCTGGAATGATCTAAAAAGCCCAAGCCTTCCCATGCCTGTCTTGGTTTAAATCCCCACTGGCCCATTTAGAGCCACTTGCCTCACCCTCCTAGGTAGCAGGTCAATGGGAGTTTCCAGGACAGTCGTCATCACTCTCAGAGTGTGGCTTCAGGATTTCAAGAGGAGTTAAATCTGCACACCTCATACTTTGCTCTTTCAGGAGTGGTCATGTACTCAGCAGATCAAAGGCACTGAACTGCCATGTTTGTTTCCTTGAGTCTTTGACCTGAGGCAACAGAAATCTTGCCCCTAGCTATCCAGGCTTCTGTGTTTGGCGGCCATCTGTGACATTGGTCCTGACCTATCCGAGGCAGACACGTGTATGCGGCTCATGCCAGCAGAGACACAGCGCCCCCTAGCTGTTCCAGTCTGCTCCCACAATAGCAACTCTAACAGTAATGTAACAGTGATGTCCAACTGACAACTGGGTTAAAACTGTCCCCTCCACCTCCATTCTTGACTTTAGTCACATTATTGGCCATTAAACTTGTTGCAATGTTTTTTATCCATTATCTCACAGTATATAAGCGGTGTAATAGATGCATGATGTTCCCAGTCTACTGTACTTGCATATTATTACAAAGACCATTTTAATGAATAAAAGTATTCTTCCTCTCACTAGGAAAAATCTACAGTTTTTATAAAACTGAAGGCACTTGCAATGCAACCATAATAGATACTAACTTACGTTTGGAGACCTCCAGGAGGAACTTGTCTACAGGGGTGTGGCCTCGGAGGGGATTGGTCAGTAAGGTCCACCCAAAACTTTGAGCCCAATTTTGAAATAATCACCAGCAAATTTAAGGCTGGTCTTGCAGCTGCCTGGGCCCTATAAACCCAGAGTAGTGGAAACGGCATGCCGAAGGAGAATTTAGTCTAAATGCTCTTGTGCAGCTCGTCGACTAAATCAGCCATTATTTCAACGCTCTAGGGCCCAATAACAGGAAAGGGAGGGAAAGTCAGAGTGCCTGTGCTTCATTATCTCAGTACCCTACGGGAGGAGGGGGAGATGAATTACTGGGGAATATGATATAAGCTTCTGGAGCAGAACGACTGCGGGTCGGGGCCCTGCGGCCTGGAGCAGCAGTTATTGGAGCAGATCTGGAACTGGACGGCCACAGGTTCTCAAAGTCTACATGAGCTGAAGGGGGGCTTGCAGCCATCATGAATCACAAACCACCTTAAACAGTGTTTTTATTCATCTTCATTAATCTGTCTTCGACAGCGGTTCCAAGCTGTTAGCTATTTCTTTGGTTGCTAAGTGTCTGCTGAGACGGAACCACAGTTGAATCGCATATGCTGATTATGAAAGGGTCCCCCCCACAGACAAGTTTGTTAAGGCAAAAGAAACTCACAGCTGGGACCTTCCCTCTAGGCAAGACTGAGCCTTTTTCATCTGCTCCTGGTTTTGCCACCGTAAAAAGGACAAAAAATATATTCTGGAAAAAAAGTAAACAGTATTTTTGAAAGGATTTTCAAAAGGAAAACCTTATTAGTAGATAGCTAACAATCTCCCATCCCAGGAGTAACTACCCAAGAGAAGTCTGTAACCTCGTGTGTCCAAACACATGAGCCAGTACAAAAATACTGCAGCATGTGTGAACTAGAGAGCATTAACTTACCTGTACAGCACGCCCAGGCGCTGACCCCCGAACTCCAGTATTACCAGGGTTGATGTTTTTTTTTGTAAACAGGATTGAGCCCATAAAAGCAAAGAATTCAAAAAGCCAAATGCAGTCAAGGGGAAGTCAAAGACTGCACATAGTTCAAGCAGTTTTCATGTGCCACCTACACCTCATTAACTACTCAAGCCCAGGTACTCCAC
Source organism: Mormyrus iriodes (assembly GCA_011763525.2). Taxonomy (NCBI): domain Eukaryota; kingdom Metazoa; phylum Chordata; class Actinopteri; order Osteoglossiformes; family Mormyridae; genus Mormyrus; species Mormyrus iriodes. The sequence goes on from JAAGVU020000025.1 coordinate 817,206, forward strand.
CTGCAACTCTCTAGGCTTGCAATGGCCAGGATGCAAAACCGAGGCCCCCTATTGGACAGAGTGTTTATGGAAGGGTGCTGTTTAGACTTCAATGTATAAGTCATATTACAGAGAATATAAAAATATTAAACTGGTCCAAGGTCACACCCACACATTAAATGTTCAAAAGTTTTAATAGATTAGCATACATGACACATAAAACATGATGTTCGATTCTCCATAGCTCAGCCCCTTGTTCATCACAGTCAGGGTCAGCCTGTGATTGGTCACCTCAGCTCCCACCCACAGCCTCACTCAACTGCAGTGCGGTGGAGGAAGAGGTGAGTGGGGTAATGGGCATTTCGTAATTGGCAAAATCACCCAGCGAAGCTCAGGAGAGCTGAGGTGACCGAACAGGATGCATGCTGAGTGGGGCATGTGGACACAAGCGAGGTGACCAATCATGAACCACCACCAGTGGCCCCAGGGCCCACAATGACCTTCCACAGGTCACCCGTGTCAGACCATCTCACAACCAAAAAGTCCAAACCGCACTTATTTTACGGCAAACCTACAGTTTTACCACACTTCTCCCTAAAACCCAACTATAACACAGTAATGTGGATGTGGGTTTGAAGTGGGCGTGGCCAACCTACCTGCCCTTAAAATGTATTCAACCTCATATGTGACCACTGTGGTCAGAGCTTAATAAAGGACAACACCCATGATGATGGAATGAATCTAAAAGCTCACATTGACATCCGCCCACCTGGACACACACACAGGCACTCCTCTGGAGGTCATGGAAAGACACGCAGTGAATTTATAGTCGAGAACATGGGGGAATAAATGTAACTACCCCAGGCCCACTAGGACCCCTATTCCCTAACAGCCCCGCCACACTGTCACAGTCAAGTCACAGGCGCAACAGCTGCAGCGGCAACCAAGACTGTCTACCTCCGCAGCTGGCTGGACAGGCCTGACACTTCCAGTATGCCCAGACTGACAGGGGCTTGACAGGAAATCGAAAAGAACCTGATTCCCACCCCTCAGAAAACAACATTAGTTCCCTTAGCCTGAATCAAAGCCACAAAACCATTAGACAACTGGGGTGTTCCACAAAGCAGGATTACTCATTTAGCTGGGTTTACCTAAGCTAGAAGTCATGACTGTCTAACAAGAGTTTAGGTAAGGAACATTCCTTTTGAACAATCATGACTTCTAGCTTAAGTTAACCCAGATAACTGAGAAATCCTGCTTCGTGGAACACCCCCCTGGTCACTTTACAGATTAACGCCTTGCATTTCAGGTAGACCTTGGTAAAAATATTGGAATAGAATACTGATTAGAAATGATTGTGTGAACAAAGGACCGTACTATAACAACATGACCCAGCATTAAGGCTGCTGGTTCTGCATCTGGTGGATGCACTCCCTGGATACTGTGAATCAAAGTATTTTGACCAGATCGAGTACTCGCGTGCCTATGACTAAGTCAGCTTAGGTAAACATCTAGGTCAGTGTGAATTTAACCTCCATGGGGGCTGTGTGAGCTGGGCGACCTCGTCACCAAGACAGACTTGAGCGCATCCTTACGCTCCTGTGAAGGAATGGCTTTATGCTTTTGCGTGGAAGCCGCTGACCCCGAGAGAGGGGACGCCCATGTGCAGAGCTATCCAGATCCACACCCTTGGTGTTCCATTTACAAAATACTCCTCCTGGGATAGAAATGTTGATAAAAAAGGGAAGCATGTGAAGTGAGGTCTGGGGTGCCTGAGGTGGAAATGGAGACCTCTGAGGTTTCACTTTGTACTCTACTCCGATTCCCTGTGCCGTGGGAGACGTGTGAAGGAGAGCAGAGTGCCTCTCGCACTACGAAGCGCATAACAAAAAAAAGAAAAAGAGATTCTATGTGCTGGGAACATGACTGCTCCTCGACTGGCGGAGGCATCCCAGCTAAGGGGGCTGAAGGGGGACTCGGAGACCAAGAGCCGGCCCTGCTAAAGGTCCCCAGCGTTCTGACTGCAGTTAGAACAGACCCGGACAGGGTGGTCCCAGCCCCGTGAGGGCACAGGGCGCCGCTGGGGGGAGCAGTCATCGCACACACCCTGGCCACACGCCCGGCAGTGGTGTTTGGACAGCTTGGTGCTGAACTCGCGCTGGCAGTAGTGACAGCACAGGATGTCCTGGTCAGGGACCCAGTACGCAGGCCGGGCAGCGTCCTTCACCAGGCCTAGGGGGGGTTAAATTATGGACATGACATCACAGGGTCATCTCTATACTACAGGACTCTAAAATATCTACAAACGCCTCACTGTTTTTGCAACTTCAAACAAAGCAGAAAACCAAGTAATATCTTCAAATAACCACCAGGGGGCAGCAAAATTAACCTGTAATGTTACATATGAGAGATGCAACTTCAGTATGCATTGTTAGATAATAAAAGTAAACAGCTAGCAGGTGAGTATCCTCTGTACTAGCTAAACACAAAAAGGTGGTATGCATCACTACACACCCAGAGGGATGTCGATAGCGGTGACCACAGCTCCCAACGTGCTCTGCACTGCCTCGCCGACCTTCCTAGCTATCACAGTCCCGCCCTCCTCTTCCTCCAGGTCCAAGTCCAGCAGTTCTGCGCGAGATGCTGTCAGACATGACCGTGGCAGACAAAGGTTAAAAAAGAAAAAAGATGAAAAGACCCGAGAGGGTGTTACCTGGCCGCACGCCCCGCTGCTCAAAGCATGCATCGCAGACGCGCACGGGTGTCAGGCCCCAGCCGCGCTCAGGGACCGGTCGGCTTTTGGTGGAGCATTCGTCACAGAAGCCTTCGCCACAGGCGCGGCAGTGGTGCTTCGTGTCGTTCTCCAGGAAGACGCTGCTGCATTTGTGGCACGTCTACCACACAGAAGCAGAATGGGAACTAGTCACTGACCGCTGCCCTCACAATATCTCATCAGAGCAACAGGGGGCGCAGCGGTTAAGGAAGTAATAAAAATTTTGTGATACTGTTGTTGTGCCTTTTAGCAAAATATGCACTGCAAAATATATAAGCCGTCTAAGCTGCTGCTATCATAGCAACGTTCTTTATCTTCAAATACCCTGTTGTGCAACACAGCCGGGGGCTATAGGACAGGGGTTTGTAAACAAGCGGTGGACAGTAAAAATCCACTACTCACCAGGATGAGAGAGTTGGGCTTCCAGTAGGCCGGGGCAATCTGGTCCGTGAGCCAGGAGGTGACGGCCTTGGCGGGCTTCACGCTCAGCTCAGACACTGACTGTGCCATGAAGTTTACTCCATCCAGGAGGCGCTGGGCCGCATTGCTGTTGTCCTTCAGGAAGCCATCAGACTGCAAAGGCGGGAAGGTGTGTCAGCCTTTGCTGGGCTCTTAATCATCTTATCAGAGAGGTTATTGGACGCCTAATCGCATGATTGAAGAGACTCAAACATGTCATCAAACCCAGAAAACGGGTCAGGATTACCAACCAGGTATGCTGTCATTACCCTGAACCCAATACACAAGACAGACAGATATGGGGCTCTGTATCTTTCTGCTAACCTTTCATTAGCATGAAATCAACCTCTTATCCTGGTCAGGGTCACAGAGGGGTCTGGAGCCCATCCCAGGCAGCACAGCAAACAAACAGACAAAGGCGGAATTCAAACCCCGACCCTGGAAGTATGAACTATCAGTGTTCCCCACCGAGCCGCCATGCTGTCCTTAGTAAATACGAGCAGATGGAATTTACAGCTCCTGCTACTTTAGTATTATTGATTTGTTCTCAATGTACTGAACTTGTTTTACTGATCGTATTACTTTTTATTCCTCTATGCATTATACAGGTGTAAAGCACGCAACTTACTTTCTCATATAACCAGAAACTGTTTCATCATCAACATAACCACCATAATCCATAAGAGTTATAACCCTTCATGTCCACTCAGAGACTAGTAAAGGTTATCTATCTCTCTGATATCTGATCATAAATGATTATGAAACACAGACACTCATTGATGGCATGTGGCCCCTTGTCTCTGTGCTGTAGTGATGCTTAGACGTCATGGGGACCCTAAACACTTTTCTCCTGCCCCCCCACCCCACCCCACCCAACATGGCTCTTGTTCTGCTTCCCCACTCAATCAATGTGACTTCAGACAAAGGGGGTTTAGCTGCTCTGCCAGAGTACAAGTTTGAAAAACATGAAGGCAACCCCCCCCCCCAAGCACCAAGGCGCCCCTACCAGATGACATCCCTTATCACTATCCCTTCACACTCCCAGCCAGTCAACAGAGATGCAGTTTCTAACTGAGTATTAAACAGAGACAGGCTCTGTGAGGAAATGGAGAGGGCGCCCTCTTACCCCAGGCCACACATGGCGGATCTCGGTGCGGACCACGGTGTCCACGGGGTCCTGGTTCCCATACCAGTACTGGCGGCTACGGTAGATGACGCCGCAGTTCGGACACTCGATCACATACCTAAAGACACACCCACAGAGAGGCAGGAAGAGCATTGGTTTAGCCAACTGGAATGGCTTCTGGAGGTAGGCGTGGCCAAGGTGGGCAATTACTTTAAAAAACCAAGGGATTAACAGATACGTACAGAAATGTAACAATACACAACTACTGGTTTAGGTTAGGCTATCCAGATCCGAAATACATAACCATGGGCTTAGAACCACCCATAAAATTATCTATATACAGTACTGTGCAAAAGTCTTAGGCAGCCAAAGAAGATGATGTTTAAATGATCTTTATGTTGGTGTAAAACT
>JAAGVU020000025.1:828722-840040 GCA_011763525.2 Mormyrus iriodes
GCACACGCACACACACACACACACACACACACACACACACACACACACACACACACACACACACACACACACACACCTGCTTTACACATAAATAGATGATACACTTTTTATCTGCAATGTCTGCTTGTTTAGAGCAGTGTTTTTCAATCCAGTCCTTGGGGACTCACAGTCGGTCCATGTTCTTGCTCCCTTCAAGGTCCTCGACAGCATGTGTGTGGACAGCATGTGTGGACTGTCTGTTGGTCTCTGAGGACCAGATTGGGAAACACTGTATTAGAGAGTTAAATTGTCTCAGTCTGGCCATTTTCACCTGACTTTAACTGGTCTCATTCGATCCTTTTGTGGGATAAGTGATCATGATTTGGCCCCGGAGGTCTCTAGTATAGCATATACACATATTCCTTTAATAACAGAAAAAATGTGTCATGTGGCAGTTTAACCTCCTTAACAGAAACTGCCATGCCTGGAAGAGGACAGATTGATGGATTGGGGATGGGGCTGTGGGGCTGAGGTTTCCTGCTGAGCGTCTTCGGCAGGGAACCACCCCTCTAAGCTGGGAGTCTCCCCCCAACTTGCTTCTCAGGATGGGGGCAGGGAAGGTGGACGGGGGGGGGGATGATACGCCCACCCTACCCAAGTGCCCACACTGCCTGAAGTGAAATAGTGTGACATTTATACGGGATGACAAAAGAGCCAAAGCCATAGCACCCGCCTGCCCCCCCCCCCCCCAGACCTGAGGGGCCTCCACTTTCAATCCTGCTTCTGACTTTCTGGAGCAGTGACACTACTCTGCTCTGGGCTATGTGCTAATGACAGCCAGTAAGTTATTATGTTACAGAGTCTAATAATAATTCAAATTACAGTGCTGTGCCTTCCACTCTGCTCACTGGTAGCCATTCAAAAGCTATCAAAGTTCACACAAAAACCTTTTATCTTCCCCAGGCTTGCAAAGCTATGTTGTTTTTTTTTTTTAATAGCCATTGCTATGAAATACTGGTGTCTTTGACTTGCCTTAACCTCCTCAGGAACAAAAGGCTTCCTGAAATTCCACCTGTACCTGTCCCCCCTCATTGGTCCCTAGCCTAAATTACCGTCGGTTGTGTTGCATTTGAATTTTGGCTTGCGGCTTTCGAAAACGCCTTCTCCCAGGCGGTTGATGGGCGATTGCTGTATTCCGACACACGTCTTTCTTTCTCTTTATCTCTCCTGCTTCAGTGGGAGGTCACCTGTTTGTGGGGGATTTGTCTGGTTCTGCTTATTTTTTTCTACTCATAATCCTTTGCTCCCAGGGGCCCTCGCCAGTTGGGCAGGCTCTGCCCACACCTAGACTTCCTTTTGGAACCCCGTCCCCACAGGCCAGCTCCCCAACAACTGGAATGGATCAATTTCCAATCCTTTACAAACAAACCATTTGAACCTGTGTTTGTGGGTGGGTCTGTTAAGGAGGACAAACAACTTTTCCCACCCAGTCCCCTGACAGGTAGTTCCAGTAACCCTGTATGTGATGTCATACTTATCTGTCCTCTTTGAATATATCATGCAAGTCACAGAAAAGCTGTTACAGGTCTAACACACAAAGGTTCTTCTGACATTATCATCCAGTATCTATAGTTTCTGAGTTGATGATGATGGATACTTTATTGATCCCCGTGGGGAAATGCTCTTTACGCCTCCCCCAAGTTGCTCTCTGTAGGTGAGAGAAAGCTGGCCGTGAAGGGCAGCCACCCTTAGCAACGCCCAGGGAGCTGGGGGTTAAGGGCCTTGCTCAAGGATGTGCCTAGGCCAGGCTTGAACCAACGATAGGTTAGCCCCCTGAGTTAACTTTCTTAACGGTGTATGTGGCTTCAGGGTGCAAAAGTTTGGGATCTGTCACCTCTTACCTTTTAGAAACATGCCATTTATGCCCGATAAAGGGTTTTGATGTTGATGGCGCCCCCTTGAGCTCACTTGAGGTATTCACCCCACATTCTGAGCAGGCAGTGATCTAAGGTTCAGCTGTTATTGTTCACCTGCAACTGACGTTACTTGGGCTGTCACGTTTGGGGAGGCGACCTTCATGAATCATCTCAGGAAAACAGATGCTGAGTCACAGACATCCTTCACCCAGACAGCTGGGAAGATGAGGGATTTCTGGGCTTAAATATATCAAGATAAACTTTGAAAGGATCTGTCATTGGATTAAGTAACCTGAGGGCATAATAGATTCTTTTTTCACTATGGTGCAGAAATACAAATACCATGAATTTCATAACTTAAGATGCCCATCTGTTGGTATTTAACTGTAGGGACAATTCCATTTTGAAAAAGATTTCAGTTTTCTTGAAATCAAAGCCAAACCTTACCTGTGATGTTTAAAAAAGGCTTGAGTTGTACACGGGCTGTAAACTTTCAGCTATAAAAAGGATGCAAACAGTGTGTTATCTGTAAAGATCTGGGTGCAGGATTTTTGCCATTCTTCTCCTGGGTGGTGTGTGGAGGTTTGCTTCCTGCTGGGTTTTCCAAGGGTAACTTTCTTTCATTCTTTGTGAATATGCCCGTGCCCCAGAATGGTAGGCTTTATTTTATGTCTGCCAAATTAGCTGTCAAAGACAGGACACAATGGCCTATAGGGTGGGGAAAGGGGGGTCAGCAGTATTATTAAGTTAATCTCCCTTTTGCGAATGACTCCTTAAACCTGGGTGAACAGCAAGACTTTTTCCTAGACTGGGGAGGCACAGAGAATAAGAGGCTCTTACAAAAAGGTTGACTTCCCTCACCAGGCCTGAGCATGCTGTGAAATGGCCCAGCCGAACCCAAAGTCATTTTCCACCCCCCAGGACTAAGCTGGGGCCAGAATTACCGACCTCGACAGCTCCGTGTTGCACTGGACTGGAGAATGGATTTCCACAGGGCTAGCTGTTAACCTGACCTAACCCAAGCAGTGAGGAAATAAACTTGTAACCAGAAAGCTGTTGAAGATAAACTCTACTGTTTTACTCTTGAGCATAGTAACTTTACCAGACAGCAGTGCATGGCTGAGTGTTAAGAGTTTGAGCAAGTTTAAAGCCTGTGGGTGGTATCAATGTTGACCCCTTAAGCAAGGCCCTTAGCCTCAAGTGCTCTAAGAACCTGCTGACCCTCCTTTGTTTCACTGAATCAGTGCATCTGCTATATAACAATAAGTAAGAAGAAGTGGATAATTCAGCTCAAGAAAGTAAATACCCAGGTCAAAATTTTGTTTCAGCCAACCAGCTGAGTACTCTGTAGCTGTGACTCTTTATACTCAACTGGTTGGCTGAAACAAACTCATGGCCTGGATTTGTACTTTCTTGACTTGAACTATTCACCTATGTAAGTAAGTCACTTTTGACGAAAGCACCAGCAGAACGGTGGAAGTCCTGGGTATCTGTCAAAAACAGAGGAGAGGCTTCTGTTTCAGAGGAAGGTGTGGATGCCTGTAATCTGAAAGCAGGAAGAACAGACGGACTGAAGTTCCAGCCTTACCGATTCTGACGAAACAGGAAAGCCACACATTCACGGGAGTGTCCCATACTCAGGTAAGGAGAACATTACGGAAATTCTTAAATTACAAACGTCATTCCAGTGTCACGTTTTATTGTCGTGTGTTTTAAATCCACTTCCTGCCAAAAGCCACGGTCTGCAGGGCTCTCATCATTCGCCGTAAGAGTGTGGTATGCTTTGCGGCCGTCCTCTCAGAGAGAGTAGGATCTGGACCCTTGCGGAAGCTGGGGTTCCCTTGGATGAGAGCCAACTCTTTTGTGGCCCAGAGCAGCAGCTCAGTGTTTTGCAGAAAGCTTAGATGACCGGTTCGTCGGGGTCACCTATGAGCTCATCTGGTCTGACAGGCTTTGGAGGCTGAATGGAAGCCTGCGCCGGTCGGACCTGCTGGGTGAGGAAATGGCAGAAGGCTGTGCTTGCCGTTACAACAGCTGAGCTAAACAAGCCTGAGCACTGGATGTCGCTCAGCCCCTAATTAATTGGCAGCTTGCATCAGAATATGGCAGCCATTGTTCATTCTGGTACGGAAAGGCCGCAAGGGCCTGACCAGAAATTATTTGAAGAGGAATTATTTTTCTTTATTATTGTAGTATTAAAGACCAGTTTAATAATTCACAACATTCTTCTCTTAGCATCATGGCACACATCAGTCGGTCATCCTCCAGGCACAGATAAAACATTCTGGGTTTCCCAGGCGTGGTCTGCAGAAAGACCTCCCTCATTCTGCGCTTCTGTTGCTGGTGGAAGAACAAACAGTTTCAGTTGGTGAACCTCAGCCAGGCCTTATGGGCCCTTGATTATTTAGGTTTGGTGATGAAATCTACCTGCTGATGATAAATTGTGTGTCATAGACAGTTACAGCTCATGCATCATGAGCAATGATGAGAGTAGCAGGCAGTGTGTCATGTCACATGACACCTGGCCACATGATTAGTATGAAGCTATGGAACTACGGCATAAATAGGAACCACCTTTAATACAATTAGGCCTCTACGGCCATAGGCCTAATTTAAAGGGCCTTTCTCTTGTAAATTTGCCAACTGAATGTGACAGCAGGCAGCCAATTTAAAAGCCCTCTCCCCCTCCCACACACACACACACGCACATCCTCAGGGGGCAATGTCATGTGACCTTTTCCCTCCATTCTCCTCACTGTTAAGATTTATGGCCTCCCTAGTCACTGTGTCTGAGTTTGTGTCTCCGAGTTTGGGCCTTACAGCAACTCCCTCCCCCAATGTTCCACTCCATAACTGATGCAGCCCTGCACAGTCCTCTCTCTCCATTTCTCTTTGTATCGCACGTGACCTGACAAGCTGTGGATTCAAAAAAACAAACCAGTCAGCCCGTATTGTGTATGAGTTCATTTGCTGGGGGACAGCACAGGGACTGGCAGGATTACCAGCCACCCTGAAGCCCGTCTTTGGAGAAACCTTCCAGTCTAAGGCCTAATCAAACCACAGAGATTGGGCAGACCAGAACTGTATTGGAATCGTATTGGAAATGACTCACAGAACATTGCATATGTTTGTAAGTTATAGTCAGTTATTAGTTGTTTAATGGGACCAAAAAAAACTGTAAGTGCATAATTTCACGTCTGACTGAAAAATAATCAAAGTTTTAAGTTTGGGTGTTTGCTTACTCATCCAAAAACAAACAGCTTTTTTTTATGATGCATGTGAGAATTGAAATAATTACTGTCTGCCCCACTACATCTCATTTCCATAACTATGGACATTACCCAAAGGCCCCCTTATAATTGTTTTAGGACCCCCCAGGTGGTCCCAGAGTGTCTCTCTTCCTTCCTCTCTGTTCCACACACAGCCAGGGTTACTAAGGCCCAAACTGAGCTCGCATATCACACTAAAAGCTCTGCCAATCTAGTTACATGGGGCTCATGTTTTATTAATAGTGCTGTTCTCTTTAATCAGGTCCTGCATTTTCTCTTGCCACTATTTTGTTTTCTTCTGTCTTTTTTGTATTCTAGCCAATCTGATAAACAGTGGACAGAGGGTGGTGTTTAACCAGGTGCCGCCTGGGCGATACGTCCACTGGACGTGCATTCTGATTGGACAGGTATCCTATGGTCCAGCCCCCACGGCCACAGTGCTAGGGGCAATGCCTGTACCTGTCCGCCCTACATTTGAAAGTATAGCTGTATATACCCCCCCCCACCGCCCCCGCCCCACAGCCTTAAATCACCGAACCCCCACCGATTTAGTCTGAATGCATTTTCAACAATGGCTATTATTCTAAGTAGCTTAGTCAGGGCAATTTCTCACATTTAGTCATGAAAATAAATGGAAACGTTAAAGTCTTTTTAAATGTACTGTCTTGCCCAGATTTAATGTCTCCTTTAATGGGTAATAATTAATCGCAACAATAATTATTGCACATTGAATTCTGTATTTTTTCTCGACAAATCATTCCGTTTAGCGTGTTCTGTACATACACATGCATGTGAGTAATATATCATATATATGCAGACTTTCACTGTGTGATGATTCACTGTTGCTAATTAATCATAAACCATCTGATGCTACCTTCAGTTCATGGTGCTGGTCCATGCCTCAGGGGTGACACTGTGGTACCCGCCCATCAGCTCCGTCAGCCCCGCCCTTCCCGCTCCCTCCACTCTCCTCTCCCTGGGTGCGACCCCGATCATCACCAAGGGATAACCGCACCGGCTCTTCCTGACCCGTTATGCTTTTACTTGCTATGATTTTTGCATCTTCTGCTTTTCATTTCATTCTTCTTCCAACCGCTTATCCGGTACAAGGTGAGGTCCAGACCCAGAAGTCTATCCCTGTTGGAAACACGGGGCAGTAGGTAGATAGTTCTGGTGCAGAAAGTAAAACTTCAGACCAAACAGTTGAGCATAAAGAGTCACAGTCACAGAGTACTCAACTGGTTGGTTGAAACAAAGTGTTGGTCTGGATTTTTACTTTCTGGACCTGAACTATCCACCTCTGTCTGTGTGGGATCCTTGGGGGGACACACTTACCTGCACAGAACTGAATTCTACAGAAATAAATAATTGAATTAATAATTTGCCCTGTGAAGAACTAGCACATATGAAATGCAATAATGTAATTATGCTTTCCTGTGTTATTGCTCTTATTGTTGTTCCTGGTATTTATATTAGCTTTAGCGGACCAGCCAGGGTGCGGGGGGGGGGCGGCGGGCAGGGCTATGGGTGCCGCAGGTGCAGAGAAGGCTGATCGGCAGCGTGTACTAACAGGCCGTCCGCAAAATCAGGGGCGTCCCTTCACATGAATAGTGTAACATATACACTTTACTGTCGCTTAAGTCTGGGAAAAGTAAGAACACGGCCCTTAGCAAGTCTGACAAACACACAGAGGTGGCCGCCACGGCTCTTCTGCCCCCGTCGCGGGGCGGGGCCCAGGGCCGCCACTGGGAGGGGCCCGTGGCCGCTGCTGGGGGTTACCGTGCCTCTACATGCCGCTCTGGAGCGCCGCACTCCAGGAGTCCCGCGTCACAGCAACCCCCACTGCACACTGTGTGAGAAAGAGGCCCCCCCGTCATTCCCAGAGCAGGACGCGGTCACATGGCCGCTTACTGCCAATCATAACGTGTCCCGTTATGCAAATTCGCCTAGACCCTGTGTACACAACTGTCAGTGTCTTGTCATGTTTTCGAAGGCAACTGGCTGGAAATAAACATCGTACTTGTTTTAATGGTGACGCTGCCCGCTGCTAAACTTTCTTCCCATGCGAATTTAATGTAGCATGAAAACTTCAGAGGAACATTGCAGGTGATTTCCAAATTTCAACTATTGTAACTGTCATGAACTTCAGAAACCTAAGAACAGACCTAACATAAAAAATAATAATATCAATGCACAGATTTCAGAAAAAATAAGATGTGTACAGGGCACTTAATTTAATCATGGCAAAGAAAAAATGCACAGTTTAAATTAAAGTGTAAATCCTCAGTCAACGGTTTCTACTGCAGTTTGGTTGAATACTCTGTTGATGGTCAATCCATCTGCAGACCTTTTCAGATGCAAATGAAGGGTCCGCTGTAATGTAAGTAAGTCTTCAGAAAGACAGATACAGGCCAATAACTGTAAGGATGATGTGTACTGGAGTTCCACCACTGTATGTGAGTAGAACAACTAATTAAGTGCTCATTTGTGTGTGTCAGTACATGTATAATTAAATCCACTCATCTTCTGAACTTTTGTCCTAGTCAGGATCAAGCACATTCCAGGCAGCAGAGGACACGAGGCTGGGGTATATCCTGAATGGGATGCCAGTCCATCACAAGGAACAATCATTCCTGGGCTTAAAACCAAACCTGGAGCCAAACCTAAAATTTCTAAACATTAAGCTTTTAATAGTATCAACTGCAAATAATCGGTCAGCTCATTAGCAAGAATTAAACAAATACAGTAACTTAGTGTTTCCCTTTGATTTCTTTAAGTGTCGATAGTCTTGTGGGTAGACTTGCAGACTGCAGACAGCCTTTTACAAAAAGAAGAGTCAGTGTTCTTCCGCTAAATGGCTTCAAACAATCGACGAGCAGTTCAAAAGCATTACCTGGTTAGTTTGTGTTTAATGTGAGACCAGATATTCTTTATAGGGTTCAAATCCTTACTCTGACCAGGCAATACTGCGTTTGGGACATTGTTTTTTTGTCCAGGAGTGTACATGCACATACCAAACACTTATTTTCATTTATGCACATCTAATCTATGGGCAATTTGGTAACTCTAGTTAACCTCAGCATGTTTTTGGGCTGTGGGGTGGGGGGGGGGGGGCTAGAGTCCCCAGAGAAAACCCCACAATGACACAGGGAGAACATGCAAACTCCACATACATGGAGTCATGGCAGAGGCTCGAAGCCTGGTAACAGAGGTGTGAGGCAACAGTGCTAAGCACTCCACCACCATGCTGCCCCCTAACTTACTATTGGAAATTAAAATTATTATTATTTAAATTGTTAAATAAGACTACAAAGACTGGAAATAAAGACTGTTTTATAGCATTATATATTAACCTGTAACCTAACTTATTATTGAAAATATAAATTAAAATCATTTAAATTTGCTAAATAAACGGCTGTCTGTAAAACATTGTACATTAACCCACAACATAACTGCAAATCTGGTCCGATGCCAATGAACTGGAAACAAAGCAGGGATATTATTTGCATTCATCTTTGAACAGCAGTTGAACTTTTTGGCAAATGTCCAGAGGCCAGGCTCAAACAGCTAAGAATAAGTTTACCCTCCGCTTCCTAGTTTCATATTTCAAGGCTTTTGCATTCAAGGTGCCGGACAATGTTAGCACATTTGTCCGGGAGAAATTTGGGTTTGGTGCAGTGCAAAGTCCCAGCTGGGACATGATCCCGTAACCCTCACTAGACAACATCCGTAAATCATGACACGAGACCCAAGAAACACGGATAAACATGTTGGCCAAAACACCAACCAGCCGTGCAGGCAGTTTCTGTTTTTCACCCCTTCCTGCCTGCCCGAGTACGAATTGGCCCGACGTGTCCCAGCCACTGGGCCCCGGGCCATAACTGTCGTCGCCGAGGTGGATGGCCCGTGTCGCTGGGGGAGACGCCCGTGCTGGGGAGATGCACCTGTCGGTTCCCATGTGCTCTGCCAAATTGCATCAGTGAAACTCCCAAACTCCGAAACTGGCTATACGCCAGAAACGGCGCTAGCTAATTTTGCCTGAGCCTTGGGAACGAGAAACGGCCTGGCTCCTGAGAGAATCGGAAGACAAAGGATGACTAACACTGACTTCAAACCACAGGGCGAGAGGCACAGCTCACCATTCATGGGAATCTGACTCCGACAGGTTTGGCTGCTCTTGCCCAATGCATTGGTTTTCCTTCTGTGACCTGTTCTGTGAGGAAGGCGGACATTCAAGGAAACTGCTTCAGTGTGTGTCTGTATATGTGTGTCTTTCTGCGTTTATTCCCCAGGCTTGTGGATGCTCTGTTTTAAAACAAGGAGACCCTCACACAGGGCACGTGCCAAGGTGTTTCTCACCCTAGTGTTACTTTGCACTGACCCTGAGTCCACCATTCTAGCCTGTCGTAATGTTCCGTGGGTCACTCCATCTGTGTTTGACATCTGATCCCTTCTACGGTATAATTTTCATTCTATCAAATTCAAAACAATCAAACCGAAGACCTACATTTTATATATTTAGTAGATGCTTTTATCCAAAGTAACATGCATTTTTTGAGAAAGCAGGGTCAAACAATTGCTGGAGCAATTGCCAGTGAAATCACTCTGCCCATTACTGGGATTTAAACTGGTGACCATCCAATCACAAGCACGATCCCACTGAGCCACACACTGCCCCCCATTTCCCACAGTCTGGACTGTAACTTTTAAATTATAGAACCAATACAAAATAAGCTCCAGAAAAGGTCATAAAAATCTTTCAATTGACAATAAAATACAATGCATATACCTTTAAAGTGCTGTGATGGTAACTCAGAGCATTACGAAAGCTTGTCAGTTGCTTGCATATCAAATTGCATGCAGTCCCCGATGGAGGTCTGATGTGCTAACTGGGGCGAGGTGACTGTGGCCAGACACATTGTTCACCTCACACTTTACTTGCCAAGACATGTTGTAGAAAACACACAGCCAGTATGTTTATGCTGCTGAGTAAAGAACTTTCTTCTGGTGAAACCTTTCCTTTACGTACAATGATGGTATACTTTGATAACCTGTGGTATGCATTCAAATGACCAGTAGAGAGCTTAGTGCTGTGATTGATGTAATCGATTTAATATTGTGACCTTAAACCATAATAATGATTAGCAATGAGCTAGAATGGTCAATGATAAGCTTTTTAGTCTCCATAGAATAGAATGAGATTTTTTCACATCTAGTTTGTTGATATTCTGGATCTGTGGCTTTCATACACTTTCCAGTGGAAATTTAATGCACTAGACCGATATTTACAATTTCATAATCCAGGGAAAACTGGAGATAAGAAGCAGGAAAGAGGCAGGGGATGTTTGCTTTTAAAATTAATTGTCGTTCAGAGAGTAAGTTTAAAAGTGAGCACTCTGCTTGGTAACATGAATAAATAAATCTTCAAATGAGATGGCATTCACATGATTGTGTAACTTCTAGGATGTCAGGAAGGAAGTGGGGGTAGGGGCAGGTTCATGGGGGGGGGAGTCCAATCTTAGATTTGTCACTGGTGAAATCCAGCCAGGGTTGCCTAGGCAACAACTACAGATAGGTATACCTCACTGCAGGGGGTCTATTTTTTTCATGAGTCATCAGGGATGCAACTGTGTGTGTGTGTGGGGGGTGGGTTTCAGTAGGGAGGGGGCTATATGGAACAGCCATCAAATAGCCAGCAGCACTTGCTAAGATCCTGTGTACTGTGTCCATCTCCTTTCACCTGGGCAAGACCACAGGGGCGTGCCCATTACAGACAGTGACTCACCTCTCATCCTGCTTTCATGCAAAAAAAATTAGGTCATTCAAGAAAAATCTTTTCTACCGACATTGAAATATGTGAGATCTTCTGTCACTGGTCTAGGGCAGTGTTTCCCAATCCGGTTCTTGAGGACCCACAGCCGGTACACATTTTTGCTCCCTTCAAGTTCCCTGCCAGACAGTCCTCATTTTTGACTAAAACGTGGACTGTCTGTGGGCCCCCGAGGACTGGATTAGGTTTACACTGGTCTAGTGCGTCTCATTTCAGTTTTAGATGGAAACGAAGCTCCTTAGCTTTATGGGATATAAACTGGAGGATGGGGGGCTGTTGTTTTGTAGAACAGCTAGGTTTAACATACAGCCGGGGTAACTTTAC
>JAAGVU020000025.1:840140-868256 GCA_011763525.2 Mormyrus iriodes
CTTGGTATTAACGTGTAGCAGTTGGCGATAATTTGTGTACGTATAACAACGGTGTTTCTGAGGGGATCTGGCTTACCTCAGGTCAGACGCCTTCATCCTGAGCCACACATCTACCTGCTGCTCTAGTACAAACAATGGACCAACCCCAAAATTTCAACACATTGAGCTTTTAATAGTCTCTACAGCAAATAATTGGTAAGGACTCTAGCAAGAATTAAACAAATAAAGTAACTTAACTTTTCCCTTTGGTTTCTTTAAATGTTTAAGACTTGTGGGTAAACTGGTGAACAGCTTTTTTTACAAAAAGATAATGATGTTCCACTAAATGTTAACTTCAGAAGACTGATGAGCAGTTGAAAATCCTTTCCTGGTTAGTTCATGTTTAATGTGAGACCAAATCTTCTTTGTAAGGTTCAAATCTGGGCTCTGACCAGGCAATGTTGGGTATGGCCCATTGTTTTGCCCAGAAGTCCTCACAATGGTGACTTTTAGGTCAGTCAGTGTGGCCAGTAGCTGGCACGATATCTAAAGGCATAGCTCTATCATATAGATTTCCTGCTCTTATACCCTTGAGGAAGGGTACTAACCTGAATTGCTTTAGGAAAAACAGCCAACTGTACCACTGGGTGAAAGTCTGGAAAATTAAACTAATTAGGGCTGAAACTACCACAGGGAGCAAGAAAAAATCTGCCAATTTCCTTCTGCTACCACTTCCTTTTCAGTGCAATGGCCCCTCCTTTAGTAATGGAGCAAACAAGCCTTTCGGCAGGACGTCAACATGAATCGGCGACGGTTTTCAGTAAACACCTCCATGCTCACACCAGACATCACAAGGGACCCACATTTACTAATAAAACAACAAGGCGACTTAGGTGCGTTTCACCTTAATTTATTTGCCAGCATTTCATGTAACATTCACACGCCAAGATTTCACTTTCTCAAAACAAATCTGGAAAAAGTGGCGCGTCTTATTGCCGACTGAAGCGTTAGAAAAGAGAGATGGTAAGATCAGAAGCTGTCAAACAAAAAGCTGATCAAACTGTTAGAACAAACAGTACCGCTCGTTAAAAATGATATAAAAACAAAAAGCTTCCACAAGAAGCATCAACGCAGTGTTTACATTCATACATATGTATGAATCCCTACAAGGAGTTCCAAATGGCTGCTGTGATATGATTCCTTCCAAGGTGAAGATTTCGATAGACGTCAGAAAAAAAAGCATGTAGCTTAAAACGAAAACGAAAAAAATAAAAAAATAAAATCTGTTCCTCCTGGGTTTCTAGACACTGAATAGTGTCAGTCGCTGTGTCCACAGAGCGCTACGTTACGAGCAGATACCAACTTTTGAATTCCCTGCCCAAAATGCTTGTTAAAGTCTAGGTGCAGAAGATGACCGGTCCTCCTTCGCGGCTTGGCGTGGAGCCATTGAAATGTGCATTGCAAATAAGTACCCTTGTAGTGAATTCAGTTCATGAATACAATGTCGAGGAGACAATGTGGCGCCCGTCGCTAGCTAACGGGGCGGCCAAATAGACAGACACCGTAACCGACACCTACTGCGACGCCGTGACTTTAAGTTTAACATATGAAAGGCACGGTCTCAGCAGGACAGCAGACGCTGAAAAGAGGGCCGGTGGCCCCTGGGGTCCCGCAACTCACTCCTCTCTGCCAACTGCCGGCTTAAGGACGGCGGCCGCAGAATCGGTGTGGATTCAAAACTGGCGGGCAGATGCCATATCCACCGGTGGAAGGCGGCTTAATCCAACCTCGGGGGGAGCGTGGGGTTCTAGTCAGATCCAACACTGTGTTGGATTTTCAGGTGCCCTTTGAGGTGTGATCACCTGCCTGTATTTAAATCTGTTCCCCTTTGCTTCTCCCGTCTTGGTTTGTGCATCGCTTTGAATTCCCAGATTTGTAGTCCCCCCTAACACTTTTCTTTTTTTTTTTTATTGAAATCCACCAAAAACTCCATGTGACTACTCGGCACGGACAGGTTCCCCAGATCCAAACTGCTGTCCTTCACTGAGGTGTTTATAACAAAGGAAAGTTTGTCAGTCTCAGTGGGTCAAGCATTCTACCTTGAATAAATTAATAAATTAGGTCTTTGGTTTTTTGAAGTACAGCTGGAGGGCCATCAAACGAAACAGAAGAACTTCTTCCAGCCACACTTAGAGTAAGTCTTTGTCCGGTCGGACATCTTTAGTTTTTTGGCTTTGCGGGCCTTGTGCTTGATGCCAGCAAAGATGGCTGTGTCAAAGGCCTCCTTCAAATTCTTCTGGGTCAACGCTGAGCACTCAATATAGTCCTGGGCTCGGATCTTCTCTGCCACGCACCGGGCCCGAGAAGACAGGACTGGCTTGA
Source organism: Mormyrus iriodes (assembly GCA_011763525.2). Taxonomy (NCBI): domain Eukaryota; kingdom Metazoa; phylum Chordata; class Actinopteri; order Osteoglossiformes; family Mormyridae; genus Mormyrus; species Mormyrus iriodes. Next base: position 842,502 of record JAAGVU020000025.1, read on the forward strand.
CTTTAAAGCGGTCCAGGTTGATGAGGACATTAACATCATGTCGGAGGTCCGCCTGCGTCCCCACCAGGATGATTGGTGAGCCCGGGTTACAGGCCCGGATCTCTGGAATCCACTTCTTGGTGATGTTCTGGAAGGACGTAGGATTGACAACGCTGAAGCAGAGAATGAAGACGTCCGTGTGAGCGTAGCACAGCGAGCGGAAGCCGTCAAACTCCTCCTGGAGATCACAAGCCACTTTAGTAACAGGGTTCAAATGTCATGTGCCAATATAGTAATAAAGTTCAAAAGTCAACAAACAAATTCAACTTAACACCACTCCAAGATGTTATTCATAAGAGCAAGCAGCAAGTTAATCATAGAAATACCTTACATGGAGATCAGATGATGGAAGAAGAATACTACACTTTTAAATATTAGTCATCGTGTCTTGCGTTATGTTAAACACAAGGGATGACTGTGTCCCTTTGCCTTTGCGAAATCCCAAGAAGGAATATAAATACGCAGAGGACGTGATAATGGGTGGACTTAAGTGTGGCAGCTAAAATGTCGATTATTACACAAGTCCCCATTACATGTTGGGCAGTAGTCGTACCTGTCCTGCAGTGTCCATCAGCTGAATTCGTACTGGTGTCCCATCAACCTGAACCTGTCCTATTGCAGAAAAATACAAAAAGTGCGTTAAAACACAGATATTTCAATTCTCGATTTTGTTCCGTCTGCATCTTTCATTTGCGCATACATTCACACATTCAAAATTTATGATAGTTTCCAATTTCTTCGCGCGTCGCATCAAGATTGCAACAAGTAAAATAGTAAACAGCTTTTCCGCATGCTTGATGTCACCTGTTGTAATCTGCTACATCTATTAGCCTTTCCAAACAAAAGAAAGGCTGTTCACAATGAAACAAAAAAAAGTAATTAAGATACCGGAAAAGACGTCAAACGCAGTCTGCTGATATTCCATAGGGTATCCATTGGAAGTGTAACTGACGATCATGCTGGTTTTCCCTACGGCACCATCCCCGACCAGCATGCAGCTAATTAGCGGCTCGTCGCTCTTCTCCTGATGCGCGCACACTGACGGGACCCGTCTCTCATCGCAGTGGTAGTCCATTTGAGGGGGCATCCTTTAGCGGGTAGATCCGGGGGTCGCTGGCCGCACGGGGTTCAGCACAGTGCAGACGGCTTGGGACAGCAGGCGGCACAGTGCTCTCATCACCTCCGAGACTCACAGTGAGCCTGTCACCGCACAGCTCTCGCTTTAGTACCAGCTCTCCAAACAGGTTGTATTTGCATGGCCACTCCTCTGCGTGCCCAGTGAAGTCACGCACACAAGTCATTCTAAAAGGAAAAGAAAACCCTTGCCGACGCGGATAAGACTTACACCGATGGTTTTGTCAGACATTTGAGTGTACGATATTATTTTCCCAGAGTTTAAAAACTAAAGGTGTTGGGTTGTTACGTGATAATTCTTTACGATGTTAAAAAATCAAAAGTTTACTACTAACAGAATTAAAACAGCTTCAGTGAAGTAACATAGACAGACAAAGCTTCACTGGACTACCTCTCAGCCATCAAATAAAAAGTAATAAATGTCCAATAATTTGAACAGTATAATAAATACATAACTGAAAAGTCTACCTCATTTTGTGTTTATTCATGTATATTAACCGCACCGAGTGTGTAATCCAAGGATAAAAGACAGGACCTTTCTGTCTTCTTATTGGCTGTGATGACCTATTGTACTAAATTATTTTTAACATGTAAGTTACGGTGATGCACTTCGGTTGCAATTTGCAAGTCTTCAAGTTATGAGATTATCGCTGTCATTTATAACGAGTAGACAGCTCCACCTTGCGACAGACGAACGCAATGGTTTGTTATTTTTCTCTTTTTCCCGACAGTCACGTGGCCGTGAATCACATGACCACAAACCACATGACCGTCCTTTCCCTGTCACTTTGTGCGAATTCTGTCATTCTCTAGAACTATGTAGACGAACGGTTATTTGTCAGATACGTATTTTATTTGGTGCCTTCCCGATCTATGTATTACTTATTTTCCGCCACATTTGCGACATCAATTAATATCAGATCTCGAGTTATAGATATCTGGTTTCTCATCACACAGCTAGCTTGCTGTGGAGCTCTCTTCTGACGCACTGTTGTGCAGTTTCATTTCCCCCTGCTACAAAACACTAGCGACTGTATATATGGCTTCGATACTAGACGAATATGAAGACTCGCAAAATATGAGTCGTCCGGGTCACCACAATAGAATTTCTGCCTCGAACATTGGGATAACTCATTCAGGTAAGCTTAGGGCCTGCAGTAAGGAGCTGCATCATCGCTACTGAATAGGGGGGTCTTTGTATAACCTACGTTAATCAAGCTTAATCATCTGCCACGTTTACTGAATAATTTGAGGATGAGTGTACCTTAAAATGCAAATAAAAGTTATGTAACACTGCGTGGAGTACGTCGTATGCTTCCGCTGTAGATCCTAACAATTCTACTGTCAGCTGACGAGTACGAGACAGCCCATATCCCCTATTTAACGGTCGCTTTCTTCGCCGAGATACGAAGGAAAGTCACATCGGTTTACGATGACTGAGGAGGAAGCGAGGAATAACTCGCGGATTTTTCCTGCAGGGTTTGTAAATCTGCGGCTGGAGGAAGAGAAGCCGATATTCCACAAGCAAAGGATCGACTTTTCGCCTCCCGAAAAGATCAACTACTTTGTGGTGTGCAACAATCAGCTATGTATGAGTTTGGGGAAGGATACGCTGTTAAGGTAGGGTGGCAAGGGTTAAAACCACCTCGGACAAGGACTGAATTGAAATGAAGCAAAACCCTATTACCCGAAACTATAAACCTTTTATGTAGCCTTTGATTAAAACTGCCTTAGTTGATTTGATTAATTCAGATTTTACGGTGCACTGCAAATTAAATTATTTTTTTATGTTAGGATTTTCTGGATAAATGCACACAAGTGATTTCCTGAAATGTGTATTTTAAAGACGGAAGTCGGCATTTACTATTATTTGACAGGCTAACCACTAATACAAAATGAGGAACTGTTTTTTGTATCAATTTAGTACTATTTTCAAAGGTGTACATATTTACATAATTTATTATTTGCATAACATAACGTGAAAGCCAAAAGTGCATATTTCACTTTTTTTTTTCCTGATGCAGGATCGACCTGGGAAAACCTGACCAGCCCAATCAGATTGAATTGGGTAGAAAAGATCAAAGCAGTGTTTATAAACTTTTCCTGGATCCCACGGGTATGCTGTTAATTTACCTAGTGTGCTACCTTTTGTCAGAGGCTGATGTTGTGGGGGTTCTTTTGCTGTACATTTAAATGCACAGCCTATCATCTGTTACACACCTCTGATTGGATTGTCGCAGGAATTTCACAGGAATTTCTGACTGCATTTCCAGGCCAGATCTTTAAGTATATGATGTGGCTTTTCATTTTTTGTGGCTGAAGGTTGTGCTGACTTTATAGCTGGTGGTATGCTTTTATCTTTGTGTACTTTGGCCTACTGTCACAATGGGAGACTGTACCTGGGCCCCTACAGTCGGGTACAGTTTTGTGTAAAATCTTACCACCACTTTTTTTTCCCCACCCTGCAGGTTCCCACCTGGTGATCAGCCTGACCACAAACGAGTGCCTGTACCTGAACAGGAACACCCAGAAAGTGCGCAGCCTCTCTCGGTGGAAGGGACACCTGATCGAGAGTGTGGGCTGGAACAAGCTCTTGGGCACGGAGAGTAACACGGGCCCCGTGCTGGTGGGGACCAGCCAGGGCCTGATCTTCGAGGCTGAGATTTCTGCCTCAGAGGGCAGCCTGTTCAATACCAACCCAGACCAATACTTTAGGCAGGTCCACTCTCTGGAGGAAGATGGCGACCCTGCACCTGTCTGCTGCCTGGAGGTGGAGCGAGGTCTTGAGTCAAAGTACTTCATCATTGCCACGACGCGGAAGCGCCTCTTCCAGTTTGTGGGGAAGGTCGCGGACGGCTCAGAGCAGCAGGGATTTAGCTCTATATTCAGCCAGAACCAGGACCTCCTGCCCAGCTTCCAGGAGTTTCCGGTGAACATGGGCTACAGTGAGATTGCCTTTTACACCTCAAAGCTCCGCTCCTGCCCCAAGGCCTTTGCTTGGATGATGGGTAATGGAGTTTTGTATGGCCAGCTGGACTACGTCCGGCCCGACTCGCTCCTGAGCGACGTCCAGGTATGGGAGTATGTGGAGAGTGTGGACGCCGTGAAGCCCCTCTCCATCGTCCTGACGCAGTTCCACTTCCTGCTCCTCTTCCCCGACCGTGTAAAGGCGGTGTGCACTCTGAACGGGCAGGTGGTCTACGAGGACATCTTCCCGGAGAAATTTGGCGCCTTGAAGAAGATGCTGAAGGACCCGGTCTGTGGGCTGGTGTGGATCTATACGGAGAAAGCCGTCTTCCGCTACCACATTCAGAGGGAGGCGCGGGATGTCTGGCAGATGTACATGAGCATGGAAAAGTTCGATCTGGCTAAGGAGTACTGCCGTGACCGACCAGAGTGTCTGGACATTGTTTTGGCTAAAGAAGCTGAACACTGCTTCCAAAACAAGCGGTATGTGGAGAGCGCCAAGTGCTACGCCCTGACCCAGAACTACTTTGAGGAGATTGCACTCAAGTTCATAGAGGCACGCCAAGAGGAGGCTCTGAAAGAGTTCCTATTGAAGAAACTGGGCAGCCTCAAGCCTGCAGAGAAGACTCAGGTCACCTTGCTGGTCACCTGGTTGACGGAGCTCTACCTGAACCGGCTGGGCATTCTGGAAGCAGACGACTCCAAGAAGAGCGTAGCCATGGAGACGCGCAGTGAATTCCGCAGTTTCATTGGCAACCCCAAATACAAGGACTGCTTCTACAACAACCGCAGCACCATCTATGACCTGCTGGCTAGCCACGGCAACGTGGACGACATGGTCTACTTCGCCGTTGTCATGCAGGACTACGAGAGGGTCATCTCCCACCACTGCCAGCACGATGACTACGGCGCCGCCCTGGAGGTGCTCTCCAAGCACTGCGATGTGAAGCTCTTCTATAAGTTCTCCCCTGTCCTCATGCAGCACATACCTGCACGGATGGTAGATGCTTGGATCAGCATGGGCAAGAAGCTGGATGCCAAAAAGCTCATCCCCGCTCTGGTCAACTACAGTCAGATTGGCAGCACCCAGCAGATCAATGAGACCATCCGGTATATGGAGTTCTGTGTATACGAACTGACGGTGACAGACGAGGCCATCCACAATTACCTCCTGTCCCTCTATGCGAAGTACAGGCCAGACTCGCTCTTGTGGTACCTGGAGCAGGCTGGCACTCACGCCTCGGACATCCACTACGACCTCAAGTACGCATTGCGGCTGTGTGCCGAGCATGGCCACCACCAGGCATGTGTCCTGGTGTACAAGATAATGGAGCTGTACGAAGAGGCTGTCGACCTGGCTCTGCAGGTGCGTACCAGCTTTCCTTTGCCACTAGGGGTCGTGTCATGTGACCCCATAGATTGTAAGCGGATGCAAGTCTTATGGGGTGTTATGCACATCTGACAATTAGTTTTATCATATATGGGGGTTAATGACATGACATGCGTCAGGTGTCATAACCAGGAAAAGGGGGTTTTATTTAAAAGTCATTTTCAAAAACAGTGGACCAGATTTTACATCATAAAGAAGACCCCAAGTGGCCTTCATGATGCAGTAAAAAAAAAGTTAGATCTAACTCAAATATTCACTAAAATGACCATTTTCAGTCATAGCTAGCCTTCCACAGTTTCCAGGTCATGTATCTTACTGTAATATGATAAATCTCATTATTTTATTTTTTTTAATTGAGTGTTTAAACTTGATATCAAGGACAAAAGTTTGTTCAGGTGTCCAAGCAGTCTGATTAAATTGAAATGAGCTTGGAAAGTCAGGTAGCACAATTGCAATTAATATGACCACCAATAAATGTGAAAATCAAATAAGATTAATGTGGGATGCATTATACACTTAAATGGTTACTTTTATGAAGGTTTTGATTTGGAAAAAATAATTGTAAAATATTTTTTGGTTGCAACACTTGATACTTTTCATTTTGTGAAAACCTTATTTGTTACCTTACCTTACCTTTGGTACCTTATTTGTTATTCACCCATGGGCAATGGAGGAACAGTGTCACGTGATCATGATTGCTTCATCGCCTTTAGTACTAAAGGGTTTAAATGTTTTGAAAGAAAACTAATGTTTACTAACTAATTAGGTGATGTCGCAGTGCTTTTGTCTGCTCTGCCATTCAGGTCGATGTGGACCTGGCCAAGTCCTGTGCAGACCTGCCTGAGGATGACGAGGAGCTGAGGAAGAAGCTGTGGCTGAAGATCGCCCGGCACGTGGTGCAAGAGGAGAAGGACGTGAAGAAGGCTATGAACTGCCTGTCCAGCTGCAACCTGTTAAAGATCGAGGACATCCTGCCCTTCTTCCCTGACTTCGTCACCATCGACCACTTCAAGGAGGCCATCTGCAGCTCCTTGGAAGAGTACAACAAGCACATCGACGAGCTGAAGCAGGAGATGGAGGAGGCCACCGAGAGCGCCCGGCGCATCCGGGAGGACATCCAGCAGATGAGGAACAAGTATGGTGTGGTGGAATCCCAGGAGAAATGTGCCACCTGTGACTTCCCCCTGCTTAACCGGCCCTTCTACCTCTTCCTGTGTGGCCACATGTTCCACTACGACTGCCTCTTCCAGGAGGTGACGCCCCACCTGTCCTCCTACAAGCAGGCCAAGTTGGAAGAGCTGCAAAAGAAACTGGCAGCAGCCAGCCAGCCCAGCAAGGCCCGACACCGCATCCGGGAGGAGGACACGGTGACGCCGGGCAAGGAGCAGCTGAGCCGCGAGCAGATCAAGTCGGATATCGACGACATCGTGGCCGCTGAGTGCGTGTACTGCGGTGAGCTGATGATCAAGTCCATCGACAAGCCCTTCATCGACCCACAGAGGTACGACGAGGAGATGTCCAGCTGGCTGTGACGGTGAAACACGTGTCGGAGACTGTCCCAACAGACCGGACGCGTCAGTACCAAAGCCCCAGGCTCCCGCAAGATGACCAGCCGCCCTGCTCTGCAAATGCGAACCGCCATCGCGTACACCAACAGCTCGCCCCGTGTCTCGCCCCGTGTCTCGCCCCGTGTCTCGCCCCGTGTCTCGCCCCGTGTCTCGCCCCGTGTCTCGCCCCGTGTCGCGCTGTGCTTGTAGCTGCCTGCTCCCTGGCCAAGAAAACACCATTAAAGTCTGTAAGTGGTGAACGAATGGATCTTGTTTTCTGTATGTAATAGTATACCTAAACACCCCCCCTTTTAGAGAAATGAAAGGTGTTTGAGGTGATTCACGTATAAACAGTTTGCCTTTGGAACAAAACACTTAAAATCGCTTATGAGTATTTCCTGTTATAAGTGTGCACTATCCATTTCTTTTTTCTGAGTATGACGTCACGTTTTTAATCCTTTTGTAGTTGATGTGGCTCGGTCAATAAATTTTTTAAACTGGAATTTTGTACCAAAACACTAACATGTGATTCTGTAGCCCCGGAAGCACTTTTCTTGGTTGCCATGGTAACACCCCCCCCCCCCCCCCACCTCCGCCTTGGGACTTTGTGTAATGTGTCTCATTAGCTGCGAATTAACGATCCAGCAGGATAAGCGCATGACAGAGGAGTGGGGACCAAATGTAATATAAACAATCAAAATACTAAAAATGTCAAAAGTCGTGTGTTTTGTTTGGTTACTTATGGTTTCGGTTAGGGCTGGGTCAGGGTTAAGGTCATTGTTGGGATTAGGGCTTTTCCCAGTGGAAATGAATGGACTGTCCCCACGAAGATGTGAGTACAGTTGTGTGTGGCTGTGTGTGGCTGTGTTATGCATGGTGTTTATACACTGTCCAGACCGCTCTGTTACAAGGAATGTATTATTCATTTATTGATTAACTACATAATCATTTGCAAAAAGCTGCTTCAGTGATCCTCTTGTGAAATTCAGTTACATCCAGCAGCAAAGGAAAATAAAGTGCTCAGATATGAACACATGGTGCGAACAAGGTTGTGCAAAAGTTAATACATAGATGTATGCAAATTATTGAGGGGTATACATGTGATGTTGTCTTGTTGCCTTTCATCCCAGTTCACTTAATATTACAGTTAAATACCCTAAGATTTAAATAGGGGTGGGGAAAAACATCGATTTTACGATTAATCACGACCCTGGTTTTGACGGTTCGATATCGATTAAAAAAATCCCAAGACCGATCTAGATAATTTGTCTTTTCCCCATGACTTTGAAAATATTTTCGCTGAATTTTAGTTGTATGTGGCAATCGCCTTGCGCCACCATCTTGGTGCCTTGTCAGTCATGGTAGTGGAGTATTCCAAACACATGAATGCAAGAACGTCAAGTCAAGTAGGGCTTTATTTTCAGATCGGTCATTTTTAGTACACTGCTTATGGACGCAAAGTAATGTTATATAAAAGCAAAATAACTAAAATTAAATAACAGCAAGCAAGGTGAAGCGAAAATGAATATTATTGGATGTTACCTGTTGTCATTTATGAGAATATTGTTATCTGTTTTTTCAAATGTCGTGGGAAACACTGAAGCAAATAAAAGCCACTAAAAGTCTGTAGGTATAATTGATTTATTTCTGGCTGGGTACAAGAACTGCAGAGGGAAAAGTGTGAACTAAATATTTTGGTGTATTCACGCGGTAAGTAAAAGAATAAATTTCATGCTTGTTATTATGTATTGTTTTTCGTAATTTTATTTTTGTCATGTAATGGTAACTTGATTACATTGCTTTGCAATGTTAATGCCTCCTTTTGTGGCCAATACAGCACCAGTTCATCTTTGTAACAACAGATACAAGTCCTGCACACTGGCTGGAAGGATTTTGAGTCATTCCTCCTGCAGAACAGTGGCAGGGTCACTGCATGATGCTGGTGGAGGAAAACGTTCTCTGACTCGCTCCTCCAAAACACCCCAAAGTGGCTCAGTAATATTCAGATCTGGTGACTGTGCAGGTCATGGGAGATGTTCAGTTTCACTTTCATGTTCATCAAACCTCTGTCACCAGTGATGTTGTATGTATTGGTGCATTCTCATCCTGATATACGGCACCACCTTCAGGGTACAATGTTTGAACCACTGGGTGAACATGGTCCTTCGGAATGGTTTGGTGGTCCTTGGCAGTGACCTGCCCATCTAGATCAAGTAGTGGGCCTATGGAATGCCGCGACATTGCAGCCCAAGCCATCATTGACCCACCCCCATACTGCACTCTGTTTGTGCAACAATCTGGGTGGTAATCCTGTTTGGGGCTTCTCCACACCGTAACTCTCCTGGATGTGGGAAAGACAGTGAAGGTGGACTTATTTGAGAACAATACATGTTTCACGTTGTCCACAGCCTAAGATTTGCGCTGCTGGCACCATTGAAACCGACATTTGGCACTGGCATGAGTGACTAAAGGTTTGGCTATAGCAGCCCGACCATGAATATTGACCCTGTGAAGCTCACGATGAACAATTTTGGTGGAAACAGGAGAGACAAGGTGCACATTTAATTCCTCAGTGAGTCGAGCAGCTATGGTTTTATGTTTTTTGGACATAATTCGAGTTAGTACCCGGACATCCCTTTCAGACAGCTTCCTCATGTTGGACGTAGTCTGTCCGTCATGGCGGTATGCTGACATTTCCCTGGATATCGTGGTTCTCGATACACCACAAAGACTTGCTGTCCTGGTCACAGATGCACCAGTGAGACAGGCATCAACATTTTTTCCTCTTTTGAACTCTAATATATCTCCTATTATGTTGTGTACTTGGAGAACGATTTACAATTCAGTGGATGTCTCTGCATCATTAACCTGACAGAAACTAATCTCCCGATCCTCCAAAAAAATCTTTAAAATCTGGGCCCTGACACTTAGTACTCTACCAGAGAACAACAGCAGCTAATTCAGAGGAGCCTCAACCAGGAAGCGTGTGTATCTCTGTGGTTCATTTTAACCTCTTCCACCAGGGGGTAGTGTCGTTCCAGTGGCAGCATCTGTCCATCCAGCATCCATCCCGCTCTTGGTGGGTCAGGGCTACATGCCTGCTTGCCTGCCATTTCCTCCCGACGGGCCCAATTGTGAGCTGTAAATAGTCCTTGTCCACTCTAAGTACCATTGTGGTACTGTCAGCAGTTGGCCAGGGGTCTCTCTGCTCAGCTGTCAGGTGCGGGTACCAAAATCTGACACCCCCAGTTACCCACTCAGGTCCGAACTTCAAGCCAATCTGCTGTGTCTGAATTATTCTCTTCCGTCTTACTTCCTAATCTGACAGGCAAACGGGATCATCTGAGGTCTCCTGTGTTTCTGTCACCAGGAAACGTGCCAGTTTTGTCGCTAGGTCCTCAGCTTCTCTGCTTTCACACGGGATGGCCACTCTCCAGCCAGCCAAAGGGGCCTGTGTTTGTTTCCTCCCGGCAGGGCCGTGGGTAGATGGTGTTACAAAATGGCTATGGCCGCTATTTGTTTACACACTGGCTGGACTGTTTACAGGCTTCGGCAGGCCAGGGAAGCATCCATCTGTTGCACAAGGACAATGATTGACTTCCTCCGGAGAAAAAAAAAAAAAAACGTGGAGGAGGATGAGACATGGACATCTGGCGTGGCTGCGTCTCAGACCCTAGGATATGATTCAGACTCTCTGTCTCGCAGTCGTGTGTTGGTGCCTCTTTGCTCTTGTCATCTATCTCAGCTGTGTCGGCGAGTGCAGAGGAGGCCCGACGGACCCAAATGGGCCGGGTTAGAGCTTGCAGAGGGATGGGTCAGATGATATTTCCCACTAATAAGTCCCGGGGAGCTGTCAGGAATCCCAGAGCATTTAAAAGACCTCATGCAAGTGTTTTACATATCATACTGCGATCGCCCGGCGTGTCTCCAAAACAACTTTGAGCAGCTATACCAGGGTGTTGAGAGGCTTACAGCGGTGAAGGCCAGTTTGCTGTTTTTTAACCATTTCTACGAAAATAAGAGGCTGTCCTGAACGATTGTCCCTGATGTAGCTCGGAGACAGTCAACTGGAATCACAAGTACTCTGCTTTCATGTTGGTGGCCGGCCGACAGATGCAAGGTTTGCGCTGGCAGCTCCAGGGTTGGTTTTTTAATGGGCAGAACCCCCGATACTGTAAACCAGGCCCGGGTACTGTGTCACGGATAATGTAATGAAAAGTCAGGAGAGCTGGACTGTAACGTTAGACACTGATGGAAATCAATGGGGTCACAACATGTCCTACAAATAAACAGGATGATTAATGCAGTGCTTTAGGAGTATGGGTGGAGATCTAACACCCATCAGATGCAGGTTTTAATGGATCACTGTAATGTCTCCTTTTTGCCTATAGGTTATCGGTTTTGTAACCCCTATTTGTAAGGTCCTTTGTTTTTTTGGCGGTGTGTTTGAACTGAGCATTGAGTTTGTGAATAAAACAATGACAAGGATGTTGGGTGGGTAACCAGCAGATGTTTAAAATCCCAGCTGGCAGTGAGGGGATGGGTACTTGGGTTTCCTTAATGACCGACTGACACTTGAGAAACTCCTGGCTTTTACAAAGCATCACGACTCAGGCATGGCTCTAATTAAAAATCATTGCATCAAGTACAGTCAATTGGAATTACGTGGCAGTAACATCTGATGAGGGCTCGAGACGCCCCTGGTGTGAGACCCAAAGACCTTCATACATTCTTTTAATTGAATCACTTGGATAAATGATGGCTCACCGCCTCTCAAGCTAACAGGAGATTGATGAACCTTTCAGAAATCATCGCCGCCTTCACCGAGAGTGGTTATCGATCTGATCGGATTTAAATTAGCCGTCCCTCACTGCGCCCCGGTGTCTGTTCACCGCCTGGGCAAACAAGCCCATTCCGGAGTTTTCCAAAGGTCACGGTGACTCATCGAGTTTCATGGTCTCTGTGGTCGTACTGGTCAAACTTTTTGAGAATGATTGTATTTTTAAGTCATTTTTGTTGAGGGTAAAACACTGCTGTGAGGATCGATTTATAGGATTCTAAATTTTAAGTGACAGAACAAGTCTGATAACAGCTCGAAGTGGGTGATGTGTTCCCGCTCACTGACCATGAGCACATCCATAGGTGAAGGTGCAAAGTTCTGCTGGACCTCCCAAGGCTTCCATGAGATCAGGACAATGAGCCCAGCTTGGGTAAGGTGTGTCATGTAGGCAATGGGGCCACCCAAGTCCTATACCGCGACACTCCTGGATCATGCATTGGGAGATAAACAATGTGTTGTCTAGTATTAAGATTTGAAGATGAAGTCTGAAGCTAAATGGAGTTTTTCTGGTTTTTTTTAGTTTTGCTTTGTCTTTCATTAATATGTCGTATTGTTTTGTTTCATAAAAAGAAAACAAATCAATGCCTTTCTTATTCCAAAAAACACAGTTTTGGTGATCATATATTTCTTGGACCTTTCTCAAAATATATATCAAATATGTGCTTAATTTGAAGACTGGCCCATCTGCCAAAGTTGTGATTCAGTCTCTCATAAAACGTTTGATGCATGTGTTTCTGGGAGTAAAAGCTTTTCCCTGACAGACAAAGTATTTCTAAGGAAGGAGGAGATAAGTTTAGAGTGAATGTAAAATTAGAAAACATCACTGCTTATCTGTCAAGGCCTGCAGGAAATACATCAGTGCTGCAGGGGAGCTTCCTGTTTGTCCTTCATAGCTCCCTTTCCTTCTCTCACCTGCTGGCTGGTCGCCGCCTTCCCAGAAAGACGTCTGGGGACCCCTTGTGATGACCTCCTTGGCTTCCTCCCCCTAGTAAATATCACTGGGGTCCCACTGGAGCTGCAATGCAAACTCGTAAGTAACCTTGATTCATGCAAAATCTCCCCCTTCCGTGAAGGGAACTTTTTTCCTTTCAAAATCTGCCTTCATTCATTAAATCAGGTAGTGGTAAAAATAAAAGTATGACTTTAAAGCTTTTGTTTAGGATTTATGAGGTTGGACATTATTAATATCAGAGGCCATATTGAAGTTGGACATCCAGACCACATTATTAATGTCAGCAGCTGAATTCTGCACTGCTGTTGTGTTATATACCTTTCCATTGTGCTATTCCATTGTTAAGCATTCCAAATCTACTACTAAATATTCCACCAACCATCTTTCAGGTGCTTGTCTTGGATTAGGTTTTGGGGGGACTTCAAGCATATCTCAGGCAGATAGGGGTACACCGTGGACATACAGAAACACACCCAATCACAGACTAAGCCAACCTCACACATAAATATCAACTTTAATATAAAGTTGTGAGGTTACTTGAGTGTTCCCCATTTGGTCTTAATTTGGCCTGTAGGTGGCAGCAGAGCTCTGATAATCTAGCCCCAAAGATTCAATGTTTTTGCTCTGAACTCAAAGCCCATCTGTGAGGTAACTGAAATTCCCGGATCTTTATGTTGATTCTACTTAATTTTGCCTGTGGAAAATAAGTTGGTCGGCATGCAGATGCCCTTGCTCCAGATTGACGTTTCTGTCCCCTGCCTGGCTCGGTCCTTGGTCCTAGAGAATTTGTATCCTGACAGGGATTTGCAGGAGTAATCTGCTTAGCCTCCTAACTGGCCCAGCGTAACGTCCCTTCTGGCTGATTTCTGCAGGCGGGTCAGGCAACCTTAGCACACAGCTAACATCGTCCACACTGGGCCTCTGGGTACCCCTGGCAACATGGCCATCGCTGACTCTGGCCTGTGGGCTTAGTCTGGTCCCAATTCATACCCAAGGCCAGTGTCAGTCCAAACCTCAAGCAACATGCTAGTCCATTCGAAAATCTTTTAATGGGGTGTAAAAAGATTACAGCGCATCAGCTGTAGATAAAGCTGGATAAGTGGGAGGGAACAGGCCAGGAAGAGTGATTGACATTAAAGCAAGGACATTAAAACAAGACTCCACAGGTGTGGGGGAGGTAATGATCAATTAAAACTCATTGGTGGGGAAAAGTGACTTTTGGCAGTATGTATGGTTTAAGGATGCTCAAGTCATTTCTTAGTTGGTCAAAATGACCATCCTGGACTGTTCATCCTGGACTCTAACAGCATCTCCCTGATACCTAGATCACGACTGAAGTGATTCACGGTTACAGTCACCTATCACCATGTCCCCATAAGGTGGGTCTTTGTCTAAATTCTCCATCCTCTGGAAGGGCTGGGGGTGTTATTGCATGTGCTCCCCCCCCCCCCACCCATGATGGTAAGTTCCACTGCTGGAGTCACCCCCACTTCCCACACCCAAACTGCAAGCTTTGTGTCTCCTGTCTCCCACTATTCACCCACCCAGAGGATGGGATTATATTAATCCAGGGGTGATGACACAGAGACACACAGACGCGCACAGACACCAAGATCACCGCAGACCTACTCTACCCGGCCTCTTCACACAGAGAAGGGCGTATTTGTAAAGCTTTTGGCATTATCTAGGAGATAAATGGCCTTTACTTGGAGAGAAATGACATTTCTTCACAGTTCTATGGGCTCATAAAGAGCATTACCAGTCCTCTTGAGAAATGACCCTCTTTGGTAATAGTTTAAACACAGCTCAGTGCTTTGAGAGTGACTGTGTAGAAGGGTGAGCTTTAATGCAAGTAAAGGTAATTGACAACACCTGTTCCAGTCGGAAAAAAAATCAAGGTTATTAAACACAGATACTTGGAAACACTATGACCTTTGAGCTCTTGGCTGGCAAACATCTAAATGATGAATGTAACATTCATCTTTCTTATGGTGCTTTGCCACACAGGTCCTCCCATGTTGAGGCAACCCACTGCTTTATTGTGCTATAGAGGCTGGCGAGACCATACTCTCCATCCTTCGTTTGCTTTGTTTTCCCCAGGCTATGGAAAACCCTATGGGACTAAGGAGGTCATCTACAGCTCCCAGTTAGTGGTCTGGGACATCAATACTTCCAGAGGGTTAGTATGTAGTCCTGGGAGAGGCCCGTGGGAGAAGTGTCATTTACGGGAGACTTATGGGGCGGTTGTGTTCGGTACTGAGAAGGAGTTGGCTATATATCTGAAAAGACATCTTAGTTTCCTACACTATTAATCAGTTTATCTATGAGAATGCTCGTACTTTGTACATTTTGCAGATGTATGTGTCTAACAGGGTTGGGGCCATTCCAGAATGCATTCATCAATTCCAATCCAAATCAGGAAATGGAACTGGAGTTGGGATTGGAAAAAAAACTATAAACAGAATTGGAATTGAATTTGAATTTCAGGGAGATTCCAAATCCGGTTCCATTTCCTGATTTGGACTGTAATTGATGAATGCATTCCGGAATGACCCCAACCCTGATGTCTAAACACTTGGACAATTTAGATATTTTACAGGAACTATTCATGTTAGGTGCCTGAGCCAGGCTAGTGACATCAGAATATCAGGCTGAATTAATTTTAATTATACTTTAAAGGCATTGAATCATCTTCATGGACCTTCCACAGTCTCAGTATCTCAAGTGCATCCAATGCAGCCTGTTTGCATGTGTTGAAGCAGACTCTAGTTGGGCCATGCCATGTCTGGGGCATCCCCACACTCAAATAATAGCCCTGCTGCACCTTATCACGACTCCCATGCTCTATACCCACATTGAGTTTAGGTGTCTTCAAATCCCAACCGCAAACACACCGCACCCACAAACGGGACAGGGTATTCTTGTTCCTCAGGGGCGTATAATGGAGTGGGGTCACAGGGGGACTGCCCCCAACTGAAAGCTGATTGGCTCTCAGAGGACCCCTTCCCTGTCACTCATCGATTAAAAACGTCATTAGCTATTGACAAGGCTGGCCCCTCTGTATGAAATATAGCCCCTCTTATGCCTTCCAACTTAAAAAATCCTAGAATTGCCTCTGCCGTTCCCAGCTTTGAATCCAAATGAATAATCCTTGGTGACTTTTAGCCTTGTACGGGGTACGCGATAAACAGCGAGGAAATGTAATGACGTAGAAACGATGGCAGCGTGAGGAAGTAAATTCTTCCTAAGGCCGTTTGGCTGCTGCCCTGCCATGTTCGGCTCAGCTCATGACCACAGGGTAATGCTCCTCTGGCTTTCTAAGCATCTTTCATACCACTCCTTTGCTTTATTTTGGCTGTTGTTGACCATGCTGGCTGCTCCAGTCAGCCGTTTCTCTGAAGCTGGGACAAACAGAAGAAACCCTCATCACCCCACAAGAGCCGCCGGATGGACGCGAAAGCCCCTCGCTTGTGTTTGTAACTCTCTGGGCTCTGCTTGATCGTAAAACCCTTCAGGCAATTGGGAATCATGGATAATGAGCTGTCCAATGAGATCTAACTGAGGCTCTTAGATTTGGAACATGTCCTCATTAATATTCATGAGCCTGTGAATGGGTGGGCTTTTATTACTTCTGCTTTCAAATTTGTGCAATAGAAGAGGGCTGGGATGTTTCCTCATTAATATGCATGGCCAGTAGACTGGACGGGCTTTCATTCTAATTTGTTGTCTTTTTTTCAGTTCTACTGTAACATGACTGGTCTGTAGCATGACAGAACCTCAGATGAACTATTTGAATTATACCGCAGCCTCTCTGAAAGATTTATTACGTTTACAATAGGCCACATGTTTCCAAGCTGTGTCTTTGTTGCAGAGAAGGAAAAAAGGACAATAAAGCAGCGAGATGCCAGGCTTTGACAGATCCTGAACGGCGCAGGTCGCTGTGTCCCACGGTCCCTCTCGGCAACGCCTCCTCCCAGCCAGGATACAGCCTTTTCCCAGGTCAGCTTCCCCAGCCAAAGAGCCCCTGGGAAGATTCCTCAGGCTCACGTGTCTCCCTACATCACCCCTCCCGCCCCCAACCCTATCTCCACAGGCTGGGATCTGATCCTGCAGCTAGCCGATCCTTAGTGGCTGCTGCACTGAGTGCTCAGGAACAAGATCTTCTACAGTGGCTTGGACAGCAGTCCAAGCACCACTGATAGCCACATGAACCTCATCTTGCTGGATCAGAATAGCGGTGCTGTGAAGCTGAATAGTTCTTGCACAGCGAACGACGTCCAAGTAGTCCAGCAGCCAAGAGCTCATATCTTGTTCTCCTTCACAAAACAGAGCAGATCCATTGTTCCCATTACTAATTGGATAGCAGTTGCCCTACCTCCTTCCTGACAATGCATCAGTGTTCCATCAGGGATGAAGGAACGAGGCTCACGCCTTTACACGACCCCGAAAATGTACCTCACGTTCCTGTTCTCTGACAGTCTGATTTCTGCGCATAGAGGTCGGAACACCTCTTCCAGCTTAGCTCAATGTTATTGGTGCTGGGCAAGCTGCTGAAAGCTGGAGGATCATCCAAATGTTTAACATGATGGACTGCTCCCTGTCATTTTAGCCATTGAGTAACAAAGGAGGAGAATATCTGGTGCTCCATCTTCTGCCCTCCAGCTGCCAGTCAAAATTCTATTGCAGAAATTATATGCAATATACACTGTGCAATGTCATATACATGCACCCATCTGTTTATACACATTTGTTTTGACTTCCATCTACGTGCCTGTTTCCAGTGGGGTGGTCATGACTTCTTGACAGCTTGTCTGACATGCCGTGCAAATCTCATTCAGCCCTGACGTTGGACTCAAGTCATGAATGTTAAAGACTGGGGCTCTGGATTTTCTCAGGAATATGTGAGAGATGTATTTAATAAATTGGGTATTTCAAGATAAAAAGATGTTATAGGCCTCCTGCTCTGAACTGCAGCTGGTCTACTGGCTTGATTGGAAATTTTTTACTATGGCCCAGCCAGAGATGGTGCCCTTACAGACTTTACCAAAAATTTGTCTTTCTTTCTGCCTTCTAGATTGTTCACTGCACGCTACACAGACCTGATACTGTTCCACAGAAAAGATAAATTGTCCATCAGCATGTGTTTGAACTGGGATATCAGAATTATCTGGAGCTGGGGTTTTCAACACCTCTGGGGATGAGGAATGAGCCATTGCATGGGAACTCAAGTTTAAGAGGGTGTTTCCGCGTTGACTATCTTCCTGATGTTTGACCGCCGTTCTGTGGCCCCACTGTGCTTGCACCATCTCAGCCCAGTCTTGCAGGTGAATGGAGCCACACCATAATGGACACCAGGTGCGCCAGCATGTAGTTCTCTCACAAAGTTTCTGAAATGTTACCCCAGGTCATATTTTCTCCCCTAAGGCAGCGTCTCCTAGCTCCAGCCTGGCGTGTCCAATGTGGAGGAAGGCAAGGCGGAGGGTGGGGAACCAAAAACGGTCCAAACACACCTCTTCTGTCGGACACAGGGCCTGCAGGGACTTACCAGGTCTTGCAGAAGCATGCTTCAAAGCAGAAACCTGACACTAGACCCTGCGGTGCTTTTGAAATGTGGCCAGAGGTCCAAACAAGAAGTTCCATAAGTTAAACAGTGCACCAGGAGCTCCTCCAAACTTCTGAGCACGAGAATATTTCTTAAAAAGGTTCTAAGAGAAAAATAAGCTCTAATCAAATTATGTCACAGAACAGATGCATCTGTAGGTGGTCTGTGATTAGAGTCATGTTGAATCAGATACATTCCATAACAATATACATAGGTGTTCTTCTGAATATTGCTAGTTTTTTTCCTTGATAAGTTCTTCTTATAATTGCCTGTGCTTCTGTCCCGAAGGCTGTGTAAGTCATTCTAGATACAAGCATATGTGAAATGAATTCATAACTTATTATTTAATATCGGGAATAATTTTTCTTTCTTTTTGTGTGAAATGAGAAGCTATAGTCCATTGTAACAACATCTGCACCTCACATCCTGCTCAGTGGTGTCTGGAAAAGGTTCTGTGGATATGGGCTCCAGGATTGTTACGGAATACTTGAAGCATTCTGAGCTCTCCTGGAGTCATGGATCCTTCCACGCTCCCACAACAATTCAGAGATGTCATTTTTTATTTTTTGGTCTGGCTGGAAAATGCCCTGGTGCCTGATAGCAGGGCGACCACCAGGCCTAAGCTCCTTGGTGCGGTGCGGTTATGTCCGCTCCAGCCGTGGTCCAGACTGTCGGGCTCCCTCTGAGATTCCCTGGTTTCCGCCCTCAGGCAGACAGCCTGGCCTTCTCCAGTCACCCGGCAACCAATCCGTCATATCCCTGCTACTTCAGTCTCAATGATGTATACACGTATGTGGAACTATGGGATAGGCTTAAGGGGAGGTATGGCTGAGTGCACTCTCCTTTAAACAAACCACACTGTCTGGCTCTGGTATTGTGGGATTCCTGCAGCTTAAGGCACGTGATTTGCTGTTGTTATTTATCAGTGCAAAAACAGGAATGCAGAGCGGCCTTTCTCACTGGTCAGGTACCGCTGGTGCCTCACCACTAGATGGAACCAGCTTGATTCTCTGTCCTTTGGGCCATCCAGCTAGGGCTTGCTTGGCTTCAGTCACAAGGATGTTCTCACACTCTGTGGGATGAGGCTACCTCTACCATGTGGCCTCGTGAAGCCAGCTACCTGAAGGTCTTTGTGCCCTCAGTATGAAGGCATGGCATAAATATGGAGCTCAGAGTGCCCAGCCAGCAGACTGCGATCTTCCATTATGGAAATGGTCAGATACTACTGGCACTCAAGAAACAATTGGGTGGCCCAGCATTGGACCTACTTTTGTGAAGAAGAGATTGAGAACCGTTAGGATAGACTCTTGTTAGGAGGTGGGGCCAAACAAAGCAATGCCCCGCCCACAGTTTCCATAGAAACAGGTGGATTTTTAAGACTGCCCATTACTGGGTAAGGAGAGAAGGAATCAGTGGGCAGACCTTGCGTGTGAGCAAGATTGGGGGCTTTAGAGGAGTGTAACAAAGACGTTGTTCTTATCTGGTAAACATGTGCCCCCTGTTCGGTGGTTGGGCTCACGCTTCATGTGCCTCATGGGGGGGCTGGTGTGAAAGACCCCTACAGTGAGCTCCAGCTGTACTCAAACAAACAGCCCACAAAGCTGGAAAGAGGCCTGCCTTATCTCCTGCCCCCACATATTCATTGTTTGTTTAGTTTCCTTTCTTCCAAGCTTTTCTTACGCTTCGCTCCGATGCGGCTGCCCCGTGAGGGATTATTTCAAAGGGGGTTATTGGCTTTAATCAACGAAAAGCCCAGTTGATGTGCTGTCATTTCTATCCCAATTACGGAAATCAAACTCCCTTAACAATGGACCTGGACGTCACAAGATCAAGAGAAGCACTTTGGTAAATCCTTGATGAATACAGTGATGGTAGTTCTGATTGGTGCTAGTGACAATTCACTTTTTCCTACTGTAGTCTTCAAAGTTTGTCATTTCGGTTTCCCCTGCTAAGATGTGGTCCCAGTGGAATGGACTTGGCACTTTTCTGCCAGCACAACAAACGAGTGCAATCCCCCAGTGCATTCTGGGAAAGTGATAAGGAAAATCCTAAACAAGATACGCCATTCCACCCTAAGGATACATCAATATAGCTTTTTTGGGCAGCAGATAAAAATCAAAAACAAACATGCAACTATCGACTGAGGCTGGCTGATAGCTCCTTGATTGTAAAACCGTCTTTTTTTTCCTTCTGGAGAACAAAAGCAAAATGAGATGAGCTCCAAATGAATCCCCACAATGAAGTGGCGTCTGATTTTATTAATTGTTGCAGGAAGCGGCCAGCTGGAATCCAAAGGCATCAAGTCAGTTTTGAGTTGGCCCTGTTTCTCTTGGCGGGCCAAGGTTTTGGAAATGTGGAATCTGAGCAAAACCTCTGGCCCGGGGACTGGGGAAACGTGGAGTGGAGCGTGACATTGACGGATCGAGTCAGCCCTGCCTGTCCAGAACAAGTGCAAGTCAGCTGGAACCATACAGGGATCATCACCCTGCTTTGGGGCTGGGGGGTTTGTTTAAAGGTGTTGTTGTGTTTTGAGTGGATTTGTGTTTGTAACTGTATTTATATGATTATTTCCCCCTCCCTCTGAGAATCTAATCTGTAGTTTGCCACATGCTGCTCTGACACGCAGCGTGATTATTTTTTACAAATTATTTTCTGTGAGCTCTGTGTTTGTTTCCCTTCTGTGTCTGATTCACATTTCTTACGATCCACACGTGAGTGTGTTCAGCAGGAGTGAAAGTGGAATGTACACCCTGGTATGTTCACGAGACTGGTGGGTGGGGGGTGCTGCCCTCGCCTGGATGAAGGTATTATCAACAGACATCAAAGGGGAATGAAGAGGGTGTTTTGGATTTTTGTTGGGGGAGCCAGTCGGCCACAACTCACGGTGATGTTTGAACTGGGATTTGTTAGAGTACCCTTATCTGTGTGCATGGATTTACCTGAGAAAGACAGATAGGCGTTAATTGTGACCCCTACTATCATTGTTATCAGGAATGGGGGGCTCGGGTGGGTCATGGGGTTCTGCACCAAGAACATGTCACGATCAGGCCTTTAATAATGCATGTGAGTCAGCTGACATCCAAGTTCACGAGCCTCTGGAATACTTAAATCCGATTCTGTCATATGGTCCACTTTTTTAGTAAGAGTGTGTGCCCCCCCCTTCCTCCCAAAAAGGACCCAGGTCATTCTCTTTCACTATCAACTGAGTCAGGTCCACGTCGCTCCTGTTCCCATTATTGTATATGGTAGACAATTCCTGTCTCAGCACAGCTCTCCGTGACCCTGGGGGGAGGTCCTTGTCAAGAAAGTTTGAATTCCTGGAAGTTTACTATCTGGATGCAACTGGAGATGGGGGGCAGTTCAGAATGTGCATGTATGCATGTATGAATTGGGGGTGGCTATTTGCGGAGAGGTAAGGTTGCTCTTCAGGTGTCTGGCAGTGGAGCTTCTGAAGATAAGAATACCAAACCCTGTCAGGGAGGAGATCCCACTTCAGCTGTCCTCGGAGGCCCCGGGTCCTTCCCAGTCCTCCAGCTCCCTCGGTACTTGAGTGCAGGCCTTCCCAGTATCATTTTGCAGCCCTGTTTTCGGATGCCAGACTCCCCCCCCCCCACCCCACTATATGCCCAGACTTGCCAGCCGCAGCACAGCCTGTCTGTATGTTCTGGAGGAGATAACGAACTGAGCTGTTGGGACCGGTCCGGGCCGCTATACGACATGCCGAGCCATATGTGTGTGTGGGGTGGGGGGGGGGAGGGTAGCAATGGATGCGCTAGAGTAGCTTGCCAGCTGGCAGGGAGAGGAAAACAAAATGTGAAAGTAGCTGCTTCAGCAAATCTGTCACTAGCGTGGCGTGAGCTGACAGAATCAGCGCTCATATCGGCTGTACTTTAAAAAAAAAAGAAAAACAATTTACAGGCCAATATGGCCAAACGCTCGCTTGCGTTTCCATGGCAGCTTAGCAGATTCTTGCATGGTGGCAGAAATTACCTTGTGGGATTTCAAAGGGGTCTGAAAAATCTATGCTGGTTTTTATATTCTCAGAATGTCTCACCTTTTCCTTCACACTGATGCTTTTGCAAGGAACGTTTGCAAGGAACCTTTGTGAGGAATGTTTGTGAGGAACGTTTGTGAAGAACACCTGACCGTAGAGTTATCAGCAATATCAGCTTGATTATTGTGGTACAGGTAGAAGAAGCTGTCTTGGCGATAGCCTCAGCAGTGAGTGTCCCAGATAAACAGCCTCATGACCTCTGCATGGTGCCTTTGTGCTGACCACCTACTCCCAGCTCAAATTTCCCCCCGATGCAATGTAGTATCTTGCAATGCTGGCTGGGTTCTCAGGGCTATACTCAAAAATGGCTATCAGCCAATCACTGTGCAGAACCCAAACCGGAGGGTGTGGTCTATTCACTATTTGATAAGAGTTACCGGAACTGATAAACCTAAGTCTTTAAGAACAGCCTTCGGGGGGGGGGGGCTATCTTGGGCTGGGGTAGCTACGGAAACATTCCTTGATTCTGAGGTGCCAGCTGCTCTTGAGAGAAGATAGGGACAGAAGTCCAACTTGATCGAAGCTGAGGGCTCATGGGAGAACTCGTTTAAGGGTCATGCAAGGGGGCTATCCTACTGTTCCAGGACTTCATACTGTGAAGAAGTTCCTTGCATAGATAAACCTTATTCCCTAGTTGGCTGCAGCATGTGAGGCCACTTCCTGCCTCTAACCTCTAGGGAGAGCCTCCAGAATGAAACAAATCCTTAGATGTGATTTTAAACAAACAAAACAAAACAAACTTTTACAGTTAGTAAAGCAGTATCATATTCAGAGTTATCAGGGTGAAGCATAATAAGTCACAAGGTTGCTTGAGGACGGGCCTGGGACTTCGAGAGCGGCCGCCATGCCAGTCTTATCTCCTGCAGGACTATAGTTCAGCCCAGCCCAGGAAGGTCGGTAATGGCTTCAAAAAATATTTGTTGGTTCACAGTAAAGGGGAAAAAAAAACAAGCAGTGAGAAAGCCGCTTGCAGGCGGGGGAGCTGGCATAGGCAGGAAGCTGTCGTGGAAGAGTGTGACTCGATAAGAGCAGCATAAGTGTTCAAATAGGATCACCGAGGAGGTGCACTCACGCAGACTTGGGGCATACCCTGCTGCTAGGGGCTGTTGGAGAAGGCGTACTGGGATGGAAATGATGTCATAAAGGCCTGGTGTCCCAAATGCAGCAGATGGTTCACTGACTGACTTATTGCTTGAGCGTTATTTGTTTGTACAAAAGCAGTTAGTATTAAAATAGTTGTTAAAATGGAAGAAATTGTGCACTAAAACCTACTGTCAAATATGTTTATATACCACCTTGCATTGTGCTCAAACACAAACTCGATGACAGTGGCCAGCAGAGAAATGCAAGGTGAAAGCACAAAATGAATTAGATTTCACACAAGTCAGTGATGCTGATGACACGACAGTCAGCAATTCCAAATGCCGACTCAAGCAAAACCCTTTGCATTTCTAATGCTTAATCCTGCAAATGGCGCTTTTCATCCACACCGTGCTCCCAGTGCGACAGACGGGGTCCACGGAGGCTTTCAGATCCGCTGGCCTCTAAGCCTGTGGGAAACAGTCGCTCCACCTTCCTGTTCTTTGAAAGAAAAATGCACTCCAGTAAAATAGCAGGAAACATCCCCAGCCTTTTGATATTAGCAAAACAAGTCGGGTACATAATTGTTTACAGTTTGCGTCTGTCTGGGACATCTTTATCATGAGGAGGCGAGCGGCCCGCGGCTACACATTGGGAAATCTGGCTGAAGCTGCCCTCTCAGGCTGCCTCTCACATTTTTGAGGCATGAAACCTCCATGGAATCCACAGACTATAAAGGCTGCTGACGTTGCCGTGATGTTACAGGGAGTTCACCGAAAATAAAATGAAAGTATGGAAGATCATGTTCCACTTAGGATTTCATTACGTAAAGTCTGTTTGCTATTATCTTCTCAGAGTACATATATACTTTATATATGCTATCTACTCACACCATTTCAAAGCTATTATTTTTTATATATTTTTATTAGTATACATCTTGTTATTTGGGTTGCTATACATTCTAAATATCTGTCTATCTGAAGGTGGGAGTATATTCTAAGTGGTAGTGCTTCCTAGCAGGGGGGCTGGTGGCGGTCCTAATGGATTTCAGGCAAGCTATACGTGGCTTTTTTCTGTACACGGTACCAGGAATTTTCATGCCCCGCCTCGATTTGCTGTGGCATATTCTGCACAACAAATTTTGGCTGTGCTTTAAAAGAAAACTGCGGCTCCTTCTCTCTCTCGAGCGAGCCCTGACATCCTCGAATCATAATCACTGCAGCCAAGACGACAGAGCTCTGGGTCAGCTGTGAAACCCACACATTTTTGGAGGCTCCTGCTCTGGGCTGCCTTCCTCTCTCTGTCTTCCCTGGAATTTCCTTCCCAAAACCGGCCAACAGGGGGAGATGTCGCGGTTTGAATCCTTCCTACTCCCTCATTTATTGCGAGAGAAACAGTGGCGACAGCCCTGAATTTAATGGGTGGTGTGGTGGGCACTGCTGGATGATTAGCCACATCAGAGCTGCTCTGAGGACTCGTCCAGAAATTGCAGCACCCCATAATGTCCACGTATCCTAGGCCACAGTCTGTGAGTAAAGTCTCCCTCCCCCTTTCGGCTCTAACCTAATGGAGGGCAGCACTGTACAGAAGTACCTGCCTTTATCTGGAGTAAATTTAAAAAGAGAAAGTAGAAAGTAAGGCTGTGTGTTGGCTGACTAGTATTTCAGTGAGTTGAGAGCAGTGGTTCAGGGTCTTATTTTGACTGTTTGGATACTGAAAAATGAGGCAAAGTACAATTGAGTACAGTAAAGTATGGTATTTTTATTATGGCCTTTGCCAGGAAGTGAATGACATTACTGAAAATGTAAATATGCTGAAATGTCAATCTATTGAAATGTAAGTTTACTGAAATATAAATATACTGAAAATGTAAATTTTCTGAAATGTTAATCTCCTGTGCATGCCAAAGGTACCATAAGGCCAGCCTATTGGGTGGCGTGTTAAGGGTTAAACCCTGTGCAGGCGGGCCAGGGGCAGAGCTGCCTGCAGGAAGGCCCACATCCTGAGCTCCGCTGACATGAAGCGGGGGGGGGGGGCAGGCGCTACAAGGGAACCACAAAGAAATGGGTTTTCAGGGGACCCATGAGGATGACGGTGCCATGCAGGCCCGCACACGTTACTTCTGGGCCAGACATATTTTATATTATTAT
>JAAGVU020000025.1:868356-879660 GCA_011763525.2 Mormyrus iriodes
ATAATAATAATAATAATAATAATAATAATAATATATATATATATATATATATATATATATATAAATTCTTTTTTTAACATTAATCTAAACCTGTAGCACCAGAGTAGATTGTTAACAATCCAATCAATAAGATAAAGAAACTGGGAGCAGTTTGGGAGAGGTGGATCTGCTCCAGACAGGTCAATAGCTGCTGATCAGTTTGATACCGTTACACCCAGCTTCCCCCCCCAGGTCATTGTTTGCTACGTGCCTGGGCTATTTTCCAGTAGGGCCTGACGTACCCCTGAACCCCTGACCAGAGCAGCTTCTGACTCCCAATTGAATTACCAATATGAAATAAGGGGGTGTGTGTTTTGTGGGGGCATTGGAGGCGCCATGGCCCAGCGGAGAGCCGGGGGTAATTAGTGGGCCTCTGGCTGGGGTCGATAATTGGGTAAACCTCTGCCCTTCCCTGCTCACCACAGTCAGGACCCCGATCTGGAGCAGAGAGATTGGATTAGGGGATCCGGTGGAGTGGAGTCAGGGGAGCTCTGGTTTGGGCTGGTCCAGCCTCAGATTTGGGCATGGGCCATGACCGCACTCACTAGATGTGCTACCAGGAAACGCCATGCAGCGGTTTCATTGGGGTGGAGTCTGTGAGGCGGGCCGGGAGACGCTCGAGCTGCACCCGAGGGCGGTGTTAAAGTGGCCCCTTCCTGCACAGCACACGCCAAACGCTCCATGAGCAAGTGACGGTGTGGTCAGACTATCATTAACTGATGGTCGGCTGTATTTTTACGCATGCATTTGTGCTTCGCAGCTTTTTTTCTCCCAAAATGACAGGAAGTCGACTATTAGTACAGTAATTTGTAACTTTTGTAGTCTCGTGAAGTTGGACCGCCTACCGCCACATTGTGCCAGTCTACAAAATCCACACTGGGATGCATTTATTTACTTACTTACCCCACCAACACATACAAGCTCCTTGAAACTGTAGCAGTCAGACATCTTTCATGGAAAAGCTTTGGGAGGTTTGCAAAGTCCTTTTTTCCCCATAATGCTCGTTGAGGTTGAAGGACACACGCTGAGTATGCTGTCTGGAAGGGCGTGCTTCATGTGCTGTGGTTCAGGCATGTGTGCAGCAACTTGAGCCGGGGTCTGAGTCCCCACCATGTGTGTGTGATGGAGGGTCAAGTTACGCCACGCCTGGTGGCCCCTCCACCAACAGCTTGGGTCAGCTGCTTCACAGTACGCCGTGACCTTGGGGTTGCCCCCATATGAATTGGCAAATCGGGTACTTAAACGCCCAGCGGTCATTACAGTCCTAATGAGTCACTCTTTAACTCGTTTGGTGACCAGCTTCTCAGCCACGCCTGTGACCCCGCCGGTCGGAGGTCAGGGTTCAGCCTGGGTGCGCATTAGCATGCAGGTGTGAGGCCAGTCGTTTTCTTTATTGCTGGTGAATTCTCACTGCCTCTGCTACACGCACCCCGGCGCCTCTTTGAAGACACTGTGTTTGTCTCCCTGCCATCACCAGGCTGTAAAATGTCAACCTCTTCACCTTTGGGTTGAACAAGCACCTAATTATGGTGCAAAATGCGGTGGTGCAAATGGGGTGGACTGAAAAAATATAGTATAAAACGGGGACACCCAAACACAAACGCCTCTGAACCTAAACACACGTAATCTTGGCCATGTGACTGATCCCAGCCCCTCCCACCACCACCCACTGCTCCAGAGAATTCCAGCGGAATTTACCAAGGGGGACCCCCTCTCCCCTGGACCTTGGCTTTGTGCGGCTGCTGAAATTTGTACCTCAGGGAAAAATAATTGAGTGCTCTTGGTATACAGCATGTAATATTTATGAGATGTATCACATTTAATGTAAGAGGCCATCATTATAAATCATTATATTCCATTTCTGAAATTGGAGGGAGTGGAACCCTGACTGTGTCACTCACTTTAACCTGTGCCCACAACCTTTGCTGCGAAATTGCAGCAGAGTGTGTTAATGTTACACTACAAGCTGCAGTTTTGTATGCTATGCAGCCACACCGCATGTGCAGGGCATGCCATGGCCACTCCCCCTCCTTCAGACAGACCAGCTGGCCCCAGCTGGTGCTGAGGCTCTTGGCTGACCTGAGATCTCGACCTGCCGACCAGGATGGTCATCGCCTTACCGCCACACCGCGTGGGCAAGATAGCCTACGCCTTAGTGACTCACTGCGAGAAGCAGCTACTGAAACCTCAATAACAGAATGCTGTCACAGACACTTTCTGGGTGGTTTAGGGATTACTGAGCTGACAAATACAAATTAAAATACTGCCGGGCGTTGTCATACACTGTACATGTATAATCCAACTGAGGGCCACTAACAGCATTAGATTAACGGATTTTGACTGAGATCACTTGCAAATGCTCTTTTGACAGCATCTTTCACACGTGCGTCACATTACCAGGTGCTGTTCTCTGATTGGACAATCTAAATGCATGCCATTGGTGTTTCTGACAGTATTAGCAAGTGGTACTCCCTGATTGGGTAGCACCAGCTAGCACTAATCTCTAATTAGGGTCATTCTTAACATAGCCAAATGTCACACATGCATGGCAGGACATCATACAATTTAAGGGGTGACATCCTTCAAGTTTGATTTTCCAAAGTTGTGACAGCCCTGCCTGCCACTGCTACTCTGTCTCTGTGGTTGTCTTCAGCTATATTTTAGTGTTTTTTCCTCCCTGCTGTGCTCTTTCTGCCCCCAGGACACTAAAAGCATGCTGACCTGTGTGACTCGAGAGCTCTGCCCACCTCAGCTTCACCACTAGGTGTCACCAGCTATGCCAGTCCGTCGTGGTCAGACCTATGAGATAATTATGTTGCCGGAGGGGAGCGAGAAGCTGCGTACACTTAGCACATTACTCATCTTCTTAATTACCATTTGCATCACCGAGGGACTCGTGTGATGTGCATTAGCCTATTAAACGAATGCCTGGGATTAACGGACATGTCAAGTCTCTGGGTTTGTGTGTCAATCTTGGCCTTGGGGTGCCAATTGCATGAAACTTGTGCAGTTTTAAACATGCC
Organism: Mormyrus iriodes; assembly: GCA_011763525.2. Taxonomy (NCBI): domain Eukaryota; kingdom Metazoa; phylum Chordata; class Actinopteri; order Osteoglossiformes; family Mormyridae; genus Mormyrus; species Mormyrus iriodes. The sequence goes on from JAAGVU020000025.1 coordinate 871,419, forward strand.
AGAGGTCTCCCCCCATATGCATGCAGTCTGTAACTAAACCACTCCGGAGTTACTCTTTGGGTCTTGTGTGAGCAGAAGGCCCATGATTCGGGGGGTCTTCCCACTTTACGTTTCTGTCTGCACACTTGGCTGGGGTGCATTATGGGTAATTAGGGGGGTCTCAGCTGCAGTGAGAAGGGGGCTTGTTAGGCAGGTGTGTGGGAGGGGCTTGCAAGTGTGTGTGTGTGTGTGTGTGGGTGGGGTGGGGTGGGGCCCGAGGCTTTAGGGAGATGAGTAGAAAGAGGGGATTTAAAGAGTGATAGAGAGAGGCATGTGTGTGAGAGAGGGAAAGTCAGGGGCGGGTGAAACAAAGAGCAGAGAAGGAGGCCATGTGTGGATTAACCTGGGCCAGCAGAAGAGTAGCCCCAGCATGCACACCTCTTCCATGGCAGACTGCCCAAGGGGCGGGGCAGACACTTAGCTATTATAGCAACAGAACTATTAGTTATTTCATGTTCATTATTTTTAAATCTTTTTGAGCGTTTTAGTTGGAAGGAGACCAGAGAACGTGAATTTGTGACAAAGATCAATAATTTGGAGGGTGCTGTAATTACAGGCATGACATTTGTGAAGTTAGTTAGTGGATTTAGCTGCCCTGTGAAGGAGGCGTGATATTTTAAGGGTGGGAACAATGCAAATGAGGCTGCGGATGAAGGCGCAGGGACAGCGGGGCACGAACACCAGGAGGGAAAAGTATGTGTGTGATTTTATGTTTTTGTGGGTGTCTGTGACTGCATAGACAGGCCCACATGTGGGAATGGCAGCGGCCACGAGGCTTCCGATAACATCTCTCCATTCCCTGAGTTCCCGTTCTCCATGGAAACTGGGTCTTCCCATTAAAGCAAGCGCAGCCCACATCAGCCGAACCCGAGATCGCTAGCCCTCGTTCTGTCCTAGCTAACATTCACCCGTCTCTCTCTGATGGTCCAGGTCATGGTTTATCCCACAGAGTCAGAAATCCATTTGGGTTGATGCTTTATGAGGTGGCGAGGCTGAAACAAAGGCACACCTGCCATATGTTTATGTAAGATGAGACCGTCTGTGGATCTGAGCAGAGACAGGCAGTCCCTAAGAAGAACACATCTCCTTTCACCTGCATGATTCACCTCAGCAATACCCTTAGCATCCAAAGGCCAGATGGCATTTTCTCCCCATATAACTAACCTCAATCACTCAGCTGCTATAGACTGAAAAGAGAAGGGAAATCTTAACTTCCTGTCCATTGTCCCATACCAGCGAGCCGATTGGTCAGTTGCGGTTCTGTCACTAAGGCCTTAGAATGGAGTACGACAAGGTACAGGAAACAGCCACAGCTGACTTATTCATATCAGCGTGGGAATGCAGTAACAAATCAGGAACCACGTCAATACAACTGGGTTAAAAATTCACAGAAGGGCTAGTCATTTCACAACTAGGAATAATAATTCATAATTTCATAATTCATAAATGTTATTCATACTTCATGATTATGCATGATTTGCTATATGAAAATCAGTCCAAATTATGTCATGTTACACCCTTCCTTGTCTCTCTCCATTGGCCCCCTTGTAGGCACTCTAGTGTTTAGTTCAAGTCCTTGGTGCTGTCCTTCAGTTTCATTAGTGGACAGGCACCCATCTCCATCAAGAGGCCCCTTCTCACCTTTGCCCCATCTCTCCCCATGGTCGACAAACCAACACAGTTCAGAGCACCCTCCAGCATGTGAGAAGTGTCACTCCAGACCACTCATGTGTGGTTCCCCGATGGTGGAATAACTTGCTGAATCTCATCCAGTCATCAGATTTCCTCTCCAACTTCAAGAAATGCCTCTCAAAGCCAATGTGTTCCAAGAATTCTTTTACTAATCTGATGTCTCTCAATGTTGCCTGACTTGTTAATGCCGCACTTCTTGTCCTTGAATTGTCTTATTAGGTTTTTGTGATATATCTAAGATGTTGCTTGGCACTTGCTCCTACACTACGTACACTTGTAACTAGGGATGCACCTGGAAACGAATAAATTATTTGGAAACGCACAGATAATTCACTGTAAACTGGTATTTTTTCTACTCAATATATTACGTTATTATTTGGAAAAAGTCAACTCCATGACTGACATGTTTATCTTTCAAGTCGATTCATTACATTGTGGATGGCCACAAGATATAAATGGGGCACACCCACATGAGCCAAGGTTGCCTGTCTGGAACAGCACACGACTCCTCTCTGAAACCCCATTTAAGGAGAGTCTAGAGCCAGTCTTCAGCAATCACCATTACTATTTCTAATAATGAAAGACTAATAGGAATGGCACGATGGTGCAGTGGTTAGCACTATTGCCTCACACCTGTGGGACCAGGGTTCAAGTGTCTGCCAGGGTTCCATGTATGTGGAGTTTGCATGTTCTCCCTGTGCTGTTGTGGGGTTTCCTCTGGGTACTCCTGTTTCTCTGCACAGTCCAAAGACATGCTGAGGCTGATTAGAGTTGCCAAAGTGTGCGAGTGTACCCTACAATGGGTTGATGCCCCATCTTGGGCTGTGCCCGCAGCCCCTGAGATAGGCTCTGGACCCACCATGGCATAAATGGATGGAAATGCGAATACTATTTCTAATAATGATGACCTTTGAGCATTTGGAAAGTGTGCCCATTCCAGGTAAAACTGAAAAAGTCTTTTGGGGCATGTGGGAATGAGAGAAAGGTCAGGAAAAAGTTCTATCAGTGGGGTAGGAAGAGGATGTTTGCCAGACCAGCCCATTCTAGAGAATCTCTTGTTGTTTTGGAAGGAGAGTCACAGGAATCACCTGGAATACTTATATGGCTGAGGTAAACAAAATGCCAACACCAGAAACCAGGATAACGAAGCCTGGATCAGCCTTAGGCAACACGGAGCCCAAACTCCCCTTGCAGGATCTTCTCAGGAGCTGCTATGTTTTCTGGAAGGTTACATGTGTCAGCACAATGACGAAAAGTTCGTTATTCAAAGCTACAGCCAATACAAAAGACTTCAGTTTGCACAAGCAGAATATCTGTCTGAACAAACAGGTATAACATTTAGTAAAACAAGATATTGAGAAAATCATTTAGGGTCTTTATTTTTATAAGCAATGTGAGAAACGGTCAATTTAAACCTGGGGAGGGGAGAGATCACACTGCTTATTATTCATTGAAGATTCCATTGCAAAGACTCACTGATATAGAAACTACCGGAATGCACAAAGTTTATATAACCCACAGTCCCTTCAGTGAAAGGTGGATCTCCCTGCATCCAGTGCCCAAAAATACCACAACATGCATGCCAGAAAGAAGATAACCCCAACGCTGAGGGTTAACGATGTCTGTAGGGACCAGTCACATCTGGAGATGCCAAGTATGCTCCCACAGCCCATCTCTGTCCTCAGCAGGAAGGCCACGTCTGCCCAAAGCTTAGTTATGTGAGCCTGGACCTGCCAGCCAAGCATTCAAAGCTCAAGAGCCTGGTGGTGGAATTCCAGACTTGGCAAGCAGAGTTTCCAGGACATTGATAAATAACCCAGAAAATGCACTGAGGGGACTAGAGTTCACACGTACAGAAATTTAGGGCAGTCGGCTCTTATTTTAAAAATGTTCACCTTCCTAAGTGTTGCTCAGCAGTCATCATGTGCAATTTCAATTATTAAAGTCATGAAAGAATAAAAAAAATAAAAATCTCGAATTGCATTGGGCTGAATTGGGGAGGTATGCTGTTTATCATTCGCCAGAGGGTCTGTGGTTTGGTGGAACAGCTAGGTCTGTAAATTCTGGTTGTCTGTTTGGTCCATTTGTCAGGTCTGTGTTTATACTGGCTCTGACCCAGACAGTCACCTATGGCCCCTGTACCCTTCAGCTTGACTCACACGACGAACATCTTAGCATTTCTCTTGAGACCGATGATTCGAGGATCAGCCAGTCCACCATAGACCCAGCAAATCTATGATATGAACAGCCTGGAGGAATAGCAGTACTCTCCTAACATGTCAGCTGCAAGGTAAAGGATGCCACTTTCCGTCACATGGGCAGAATTAATGAGCCACACTTAAATATCAATTGGCAGTAAAGGCCAACACAGAACGGACAGTATGTTGGCATTCCAGCTGATATGTGTCTCTGTGTCGCACCATGAAGCCTGTGGAGGATACAGATGTGCGCAGCTGAGAGCTGTTCTGTGTATGGCATGTGGTCGCTCATAACAGCTGGAAGAACATTATGGTGGACGGACAGGCCAGTTGGACCAGGCCCCTTATGTCATGCCTCAGTCATGGAACACATCTTGTAACAGGCTATGGGGATTGAAGAGGGAGAAGGAGAAGCCCCAAGTGAGCATGAGGCCTGGGTTACCATTGTACTGTGGTCTGTCTCCCATCACCTGGCCCACAATACTGCCGGGTAAAAAGCACTGTTCTCAGAATTCTAATTCTTTATTCCTAGAGGTTGATATGAACTTCAATGACAACCCAAATACTCTGTTTTTAACTGTGCACTTTATGCCCATTTGCTGCCGTATATACCTGAATATCTCTCTCACGTATTACCGAACTATACTTATGTTTACCTCCAGTTACATGAATATATGTATACCTTAATGACCTTGTAGATCTTCCAAGTAAAAGTACAATGAGTGTGGTGCAGTGATATGTTTCATTTGCTGTTTATCAGGGACAGAGAAAAGTCTGAACTGGAAGCAGCAGTCATGTTTCAGCTTGTCCTGGTGTTTCATTACAAACTGCAGGCTTTGTGTTTTTCCTAAATACTTGCATAATTCTAGCCTTTCTTGACCCTGAGGTGACATATACATTCCAGGACTCTGGAAACACATTTTTACAGCCTCCAATGCTGTGGCATGTCAATTACTTCAGAGTGATGTTGTATCACAAAGAAAGCAAGACAAGCCTTTTGGAGATCGTGACAATAAGTCTAACTTTAGACATTTCATATATTTGAATTCTCAATGGTAGAACGAGCTGCCCCTCCACATCCAGTCAATAGAGTCCCTCTCTACTTTCACAAAACCATCTGTTCCAGGAACACCTCAAACAGCCCTCTGACCACTGACATACTCCGTCTTCATCTGTGATCCCTTACCAGGTCTGTCATGTATACTAGAATACTCTTCTATTCTTGAACATGACTTTGATTTTACAGCAATAGATCTTTTGTTAAGGTTTTATGTTTCTTTGCAACATATTGTAAAACGTTTTTTCAGATGCTAACTTGCACTTATTAGTCACTCACTGGAAACTCATTGCTTTAAGCAAAAATATTGGCTAAATCAATTTATGTTTAATTGGCAGACACCTTTATCCAATGTGAAGAATAGGTAAGAAGCGAGGGTCAGCCTGTCCCTGGAGTAATTGGGAATTAAAGGCCTTTCTAAAGAGCCCAAGAGTGACATTACTTGGCCAGCCATGGGATATGAACTGGCAACCATCCAATAATGGGCACAGAAGCCTGACCCATTGAGCCAAACACTACAATGTAACGGTAACATGGTGGTGGAATTTGTAACGCCTTGCAATTTAACGTTTATTCATATAATATTTGAGCTGCCAGGTATTAGGCTGTCACTTTTTGAATGATAGTTCGAACCTGATTTGAAAAATTTACCCATTCGAATTTAAAGTGTTACTGTAGTCTATAAGTGCATTAGGCAGTTTGTTGTAATTTTATTGTTTTATAAATTTATTGCTCTTATAAGGTCGGGGGGGGAATATTTTTTGAAATACTTTTGCGATCCCACTGCACTTTCCCATTTGCTGCAACATGATTGCAAGAATAAATCTAAATACAGACATGTGCTGTAAAGTTCGCTTTAAGCATTAAACTATTAGGGGCAGTGTATACCATGTACCATGTTTAGTAAGAATTGCACTGTGTCCATTCAGCGCCAGTGACTTAAAACAACACAGCTGGGCTACTGAACGTGAAATGCACACACAAACACTGAAGTATATTACAAACATTGAAAGATATTACAGCCGGAATATTGCATATAAAGCTAACTTCACAGTTAGTGTTTTAGAGTTAAGGTCAAAACTAACCTGCTTTCTGGAAAATTTCAGTATGGATCCGAATACTAAGGAAGTATACCCAAAAGTGGGCTCGGGTTTAGACCTTTACTATGACACCGTGGTAAAGTTAACTTTACATTCCATTTTCCGGCTGTAATATCTTTCAACTAAAGCAATACCATTTGGTTTTCCGTATTTCTTTAGGGGCGAATTTTAATTAATATTTAATTGTTTGTGCACTTCACGTTAAGTAGTCCAGCTGTCTTGCTTACAGTCACTGTTTGTGAATGTACACAGTGCAATTATTAAAAAATACGTATAGAAACAGATATAGAAGTTACAAGGTGTGCATTGTCCCCCGTAGTTTAACACTTAAAGCGCACTTAACTGGACATGTCTGTCGTTTAGGTTTATACTTATTACTATAATATACTTAATTCTATGTTTTGTACTTTAAAAGGACACAGGACAGTCATTATTAGTAACACAAATATATTGCGCGGGAATGCAGAAGTTTTGTGAGGGAGCGCAAAAGTGTTTCAAACAACATTTTCCCACTGTGACCACTTAGGGGGTCCGAACAAACGTTGAACAAATTTAATATACTGGGAAGAATGGATTGTGTGTTGCGATTTTTTTCTGATTGGTTGGGGGGGGGTCACATGTATTCGAATATATTCGAACAAACTGCGTGACATTTGAAATTCATTCAAACTTGATTTTTGAAAGGTGACAGTCCGACCAGATATATTACCTACTTCTGCCTCACTCAACACTGACTCTGCTCTGACACTATATTCTTGGCTGTGTTAATAGTTGACTGGTTCTAGCATGACCATTTATCCCTGGGTCAAGGGGAAAGGCTTTTTTTTCCTGCTCAGCACTGCATGGTGTGGGAAAATCAGGAGATGCTTAGGGGTGCCCAGAGGGCAAAATAACAGAAAAGAAGAAAAATGCACTTTCTGACTGATGGATGGGCGAGGGTGGGCGGGGGGGGGATGGAAGCACTTCTCAGACTTGTTTCTTGAAACCTGTGAGCTCTGCTTTGAAATGCCCCTGTAGGTGTCTTTTGCTGAGCAATCTAAGCGGCAATCTCCTCTGGGCTGGCAGGTCCCAGATATATGGGGTTGCTGGCTGGGGTGATGTAGTTCAGGGCGAGGATAAGTGTGTGGCTGTCCTCACGCGAGATAAACTCCACCCACTTGGTGATGTAGCCACCACATTCAGACTCCCTCACATTCAGGTACTTGAGCGAGCCTAAGATCTAGAAGCCAGTCAGCTCGTAAGACACACCCCAAGTACATGCCTGACACGCATATGAAAGAAAAATGCATGTTCTCACAAAGATATTTTTCCACCGCAAATTTGCTACTTTTATATTTCACTATCCAGCGTTTAATATGAAAAAAATAGCAGTTAGCATCTATTAACTGAAAACTGCTGGTCTATCGCAACATGCTGCTTTATTGCCCCCCGAACCTAAAGCTGACATGCATCCACATAAAAAGTTTAAACTAAAAAAAAAATTAGAAATATAAACAGTGTGGAGGGGAGTTCCTAGCACCACCTACGACGTATTTCGGAAATAAGATACGTCATCATCTTCCACCAGAGTCACAACTCTTCCGGGCTACATGAAGAAGCAAAATAGAGGAACAAGTTAAAACTGACGGAATTACCGAATGACAACTCCGAATGAGCCCACGTTATAAAGTTGTAAACAAAAAGGTGACTCTGTATACTAAGCATCACTTAACCCCTGTGTTATTTTGGTGTTGAAGTTACCCCAATCCATTTTCAAAATGAGGATAAATTCTATAGAATCTGGAATTTAGAACGGAAGTAGTAAAACACGTAAAAGGGCTCACGTAAATATTATACAGTACTGACAACCCCGTCGACTGTACAGTAGTTAACTACAGTAAAGAAGACGTACCATATTATTGTCCCCTCTGTTAAAATGATCCCTGTGCCAGAGGCGTCTTATTGCCCTCTATGTAGCTGACGTATTGCAATTAAGCAAAAGTCTTCTAAAATGTACAAAATGAGATATCCGGTGTAACTAATCCACTAAGTATAGGAGAAAACGTACTGTAATATTTATATCGCCAGAGCAAGTCACACGTGTTTGTGTTGCCGAGTCTGTCAGTTGAGCAACAGCTGGACCAATCAGAGTACAGATTTCCGTGGGCCTGAACGTC
>JAAGVU020000025.1:888672-907987 GCA_011763525.2 Mormyrus iriodes
GCCCCATTTAGAGCTGCGTCATAAGTTTCTACACAGAAGCAGCTGACGTTCAGAGGAACGTACTGATCGTTTATCGTAAAGCTTTCAGTCTGCATTAATTATTCCATGACTTCTCTTTCTAGAGAAATGAGTGAAATACGCTGTAAATCTAACTGAACTTCTGATGCTTCTTATGAAAAAATGTAATTGGCTGAAACCGTAAGCGTCTACAAAAGAACCACTAAATGTAATTTAAAGCACGAATATTGAACCCCAGACCCGAACGCTTAAGTCGTATTACTTTTAAAAACTGGCAGCTCTTTTAAAACTCACAATGAACCAACAACAGTGGCTGTATCAAAAGGGAAGCTTTCACAACTCGCATTGGATTTTCGTTACTGAGGAATATCCACAAAATGAGTCCCTTTTTTCCCTCACTGCAGTTTAAACCTAGTTCTAGACCCTTACCCAGGGGAATCGGAGGGGCATAGATACCCTAGCTTATTTAGGTGGTCTAGCACGTTATAAGAGCCCCAAAAAATACCCCCGTAAGGAATCCACTTGCAGAGTATCATTTCAACAAAATGCTGGTTAATTGAACAGCAAAAATAATATTATGTAATACATTGTAGACATACACGAGTACTGAAAGGCAGTTAAGGACAGTTCTTTACCCCCCCATACAAAGTACAGTCTATAGGTGTTGTGAGTGAATTTGCGTATAAAGGGTGACCTTCTGGACCGTGAGGAGCCTGGGGCTGGACAGGATGGAGACTATCTCACTACTGCTAATTCAGTTACTTTCTTACCACCCTAGTGGTGCCAACTGGAACCCCCATGATCGTCTGTATTCTTTACTTCTTGTCCTTACACCCCCAGCGACCCACCCCCTATCTTTCCCCTTCTGGTTGACAAACTGTATGTACTGTGGGACTCATAGGGTGAGTATTGTCAAACTAATAACAGATTACTTTTTGGATCCCTGTGGGGAAATTCACTTCACATCTCCCTCAACTTACCCTCTGTAGGTGAGAGCAAGCAGGCTGTAAAGGGTAGCCAGCCATAGCAGCACCCAGGGAGTTGGGGCCTTGCTTGAGGACCTACATATGTACCAAGGCTGGGCTTCAACCGGTGACCTTCCAATCACAGGCACAGAGGCTTAGGCCACCAAGCCACATACTTTCTCTTTAACACGGGACACTTTCTGAAAGTTTGCTTTCTCGAAAAATGTACAGAATCATTTCGATGTCTTGAATCCCAACTTGATACCATTCAAAATACATTAATGCCCCTTGAATACTATATAAAAAGAAAATTAAATATTAGCAAACAAATATATTCACTGCAAAGTTTAACTGTCCCATTTCGCCAGGTGTGCCATTTTAACAAAACTCACCCTATATGTTTAGATTGCTAGTTGAAAGTACCAACCCAAGTGGGAGCCCACAGTTACATTTTGCCAGCAGACCCAGAATTCCTAGCTGCGCCCCTGCCCTTGTTTAACCCATCCTGGTCTTCATATTTCTGACCAAACTACCTCTAGTGTTCAGCCTCCCTTTTTCCTTTCCATACCCTCCATGACCTGCTGGCTCTCGGCATCATTCCCCTCCACAGCACCTTAGATGTAAATTCCATCAGACTGTCTGCACTCACTCAAGTCTATCTCTTGGTCTGTAGATACAAAACAGCAGAACTGGTAACAGAAATTGAAAGTACTAGAATATACTGCACATTAATAATGAGTAAAAGGTGAAACTGATTCCAAGAAGGTTTTTTTTTTAAATTTCAAAGTCTTTCTTGAAAAAAACAAATGTCTTGGGCTTCACGTCCACCCTGTGTCCAGAAATCAATATCATTATGCTCTTTGCCATTGCACTGTTCAAGGTGAGTGCTAAGCACTGTCCAGATAAGGCTGTATCAATGTGTGATCTGGATTATTATATTGTAGCCCACAGACACAAATATCAAGTAACAGCTCTAAGTGAACACAATAATTTCTTTAGTATGTTTATACTGCTGTCTAAATCAGTGGTTAAATGTCTACTGGTCAAATTAACATCTTCTAGAGAGAAATTTTTCTTCTAAGAATCTAAGAATTTCAAGTAATATTTTCCAAATAATTTTATTTATTGCAGCGAAAAGTGGTAGTTCCAAGCATTGCATGGAACAAATATATAGTTAAACGAAATGTGCTCGATTTCTGTATCCTCATCTTTGAAATTTTGCTACAAGCTGGAAATTGTACATACACACAATTTTATGGGCTGTCATGGTCGGCATCTGCCGACCCCGCCTTTTGTGTCCTTTCCCCTAGTTCCTGGTGTCCTGATTACCCCTTGTGTTTGCCTTGTGTACCTGGCCACTGTGTAGCTCAGTGGGCTGAGCTGGTGGCACAAAGGCTGTAGCTTCAGGCCATGGGTTCGAGTCCAGTCTTGTCTAGTTTTTGGGTTTTGTCTATTGTATTTGAGTTTCTGTGTATTTCCTATGGGTCTTTGGTTTAATTTTGTTGTATGATTTCCATGCCTCCTCCTATTGTTAGCCTTTTTGTATCAGCATTCCTAGTGTGTAATTTCTGCATGTCCTTGGTTCTTAGTGTTGGTGATCTGTTCATTGATAGTTAAGCGTCTTCACCTGTTAGCCTTTCCCTGTCCTGTGTTCATTGGTAGTCTTCTTATTGGTAACACCTGCTCCTTGTTTGCCCCAGCCTCCAGTGTGTGTATTAAAGTGTCTGTTCTTGTGTAGGTCTTTGGTGAGTCATTGACAGTGTTAGTGTGTCAGGTAGTTGATTGTGGCTGGCTGAAGTGTAGGCGCAATGAGTTTAGTTTAGTTTAGTTTAGTTTAGTTTAGTTTAGTTTAGTTTAGTTTAGTTTAGTTCCCTAGTGCTTCCCTGTGCCCCCCTAGCCTGTGTATCATTCTGTTCCTGTTGGATTCTCTGTGATCCTTTTGTTTTGGGGTTTTCCCAGTGTGTCCCTGGTTCCCCAGTAAACCCCAGTTGTTACCCTGTAGTCACCAGTGGATCGCCTCCCCTCTTTCCCCCTGGTGCCATGACAATGGACAACTCCATATATTCTGCTATTATCACAATAACTGTACATGATTTTTGAGGGATGGTTGTTTAGCATCATGATAAATTATACAGTACAGCACAAATAGAAAATATATATATGTTGCAATGTAACATGTCCTGACTCATCACAGAGAACGCAAATTCTGGAATCTAATCTTATCCCTGGGTTGAGCCACTATGTACTGTAACACTTCCGAAAACATACACAGCCTAGATAACTGCATGTATTTGGTAAAGACTATGTTATGTGTAGATTTAACTTTCTGTTTGATTTCTGCATGTGCTTTTTGGAGATACCAGCACATGATGTGCTGTCATGTTCAGGGAAGCATGGGTCTACGGGGCGCCTTGTCCAAGGAAGAGCGGTACGCTGTGGTCTCTGTTACAGGCCTGCTTGCTGACTGCAGTGGGAAATGGGGAAGTGCAACCTTAGGTGTAAGACCTCCTGGTATCGCTGGTTTAAGCCTTGGTCTTGGCAGAACAGTCACATATCTGTGGGCCTTTGAGCAAGGCCCTTAACCCCCAACTCCAGGGCCATCACGTGTTGGCTGACCCTGCACTGTGACCCCCAAACTATAGAGAGCAAGATGGGGTAGGTGAAGAGAAGAATCCCAATGTACTTGCCAAATGGCAATTAAAGGATAAAGGAAAGAAGGTTTCTCTGTGAATGACAAAATCAGTGGTTTTTAGAGTCATTTGATAATGGTCCACACATTCGATATATGCCTCAAGTTAAAGGCACTTCCCTTGAAGCTAATACATGATTATCTATAAATAGAGGCATTAGCCAGAATCATGAGCTGTGGACGTTCGTAAGAGCCTTAGACGTCTGCACACTGCTTGGTATTTTGTCACTGGTGTCTCACTAAGCTTGTGTCATGCCTAGTCACAGAGAAACAGCCTGTTTACTGAAGCGTCCTGAGACTAGGTGTGGTGACAGCCTGGTCATGCCTTTGCAGGCTTGAAAAATGCAACGCTGACGCACCGATTGATGTTTCAGAAGCGGGCTTATACCACTGATACCATGTCTGATGCTCATCTGCCAAGACATTCCTACACCCACTGAACAGGGACATCAGTGTGACATCAGTTCCACGCATTTGGTGGCACCTCTTTGTAAAGTAACTAGTCTCTTTGTACCAACCATGGGCGATGGCTTCCCTGCTATGGAAATTACTGGAAACGCATTCTCATTACAGACTAACAACCAGACCATCGCGACAGACATACTTCATATCTGGAAGCAAAAATCAGAGACTAGCGAAAACAGTTAAGACAAGGTGGGTGGGGTAACCTCCTTGTCAGTAAACTGAAGCATTGGTATCTGGAATTTTCTATCTCCAAACCTGTTTTTTGCATCCCAGTAGCATGTCTCAGCAAGTTCCCCATATACATTTGTGAAACCATGTCCAGCTGTATGAGAAAGACTCCATATTCATATTTCACTTCTAGGGTAGCTATTTGTGTTTTTAACATCTGACCCAGATTCAGGCCCACTTCCCAGTACAAGGGACTGTATGTTCTGGAACACGTTTACCAAATATAGACGAATATGTTTACAAAAACTAGTTGGGAAATGATCCTATCACAGATCTTAATTTTCTTTTATTGAAAGAAGTAGCCTCCTGATTTTGCACAGTTTTATGAAACTTTGGCATGTTTTTAGAGTTTTCTATCTGCTGTTTGCAAAACAGAAAAAACTAATTTATTATTACAATGTAAATATCATATAGTCAATTATATTATATGTTTGGTGCGCCTGCTAGGACAACTGATGGCTGAATACTACAATTTAAATAGCATTTCTTGCTTTGAACCAGAGAAAAGGTAAACAGAATGAAACTGGACATACCAAACTGGAATCAGTAACTGGTCATATTCAGTGCTAAACATGGAACTCATTTTAATTTTGATTGTTTTGTAAACAACTAAAGTAAAATTACTTAGTTGGGACCCATGCATTTCTATAAATATATTACTTACTGCCCCCTAGTGTTAATTAATTGAATTACTTAAGAATAAGGAAACGGTTTGAATAGTGGTCAAAAATATTTTTGTTCCTGTACTTGTATTTGTACTGTAGACAAGTCTTTAAACCAAAGTGACGTTCTCTTAGATGTGATCACAAGTTCTTCAGGATAAATGCTTAAAAACACAAATGGTATACTTGAATGAACTGCATCCGCTTGTTGAATTGTTTGAAGTGGAAATATGTTATGTAGATTTTGTAAGTTTTTAATTTTTATTCTCTGGGGACTGGGGCTTAAAACCTATGCATCTATGTAAAATAACTGCAGGGGGTGGGGGGGGGGCTTTTTTCTTTTGTTTTTGATAGTTTGTTTTGGCCTGTACATTTGTAGGCTATCTGAAAATAAGACATTTTCCCCATCATCACTATATTAAACTTCCCTGGAAAGCAAATACTAGAAAAGGATTTGTAAGAGATGCGTGAGAAAAGCAGTTGGCCAGTGTGCTTTGCATTTTAATCAGACGGGAAGCAGGAAATGATGTCACTTGGTAACAAACAGGATGCTGTGATTATAACACAATGAAAATGCTTGGCTGTGTGATTGAAACCAAGAGGCCAAAATATGGACCAGAATGGGGAAAACACACAGCTGCAGCCACAAGACAGGTTGCAACTCTGTGAGCAAAAGCCGCAGGCATGGCGTGACGACGAAGCCAAATGAGCCACGGGCTTTAGGAATGTTCGACGTTCACCTTTAGCCATAATGCTGCTCCCAACTCACAAGTCTGGGTCTGTTTTTTTGTTTGTTTTTTTACATTGTGGAACTAAATTCTGCTGTTGAGAACCGTTATGAATTGTTTTACAAGAGATTGAAGTAAGCTGAAAATCAACTCTGAGGGCCTCGTATTCTTGAATCAGCCTCAGCCCCTATCTTTCTGGCCTGTTTTGTAGTGTTCTGATTGTATTGCTGGTCTGTAGGAGTCTCCAGTTTCTATTGGCCAGAGTTTGTTAAAACTTGGAGATCGATCTTGTGTTTTATATGAACAATTTGCTCTGGTAATTGGGGGGGGGGGGTCTTGGCTCTGACTCTTTTAAAGTTAGAAGCAAACCTGCACATCTGAACCACTGAGAGGCCCTCCCCCAATCCCCCTACGCCACGTTCCACCTGCCTCAAGCTACCAGGCGGCCACATTATAAACGAATCGAACCACATCGAGAACAAATTGAATGGATGTGCCATTGGTCCTGCATGAGCCAAGTCAAGCCGACCCGGCAGCTGCAGAACCTCAATTCAGTCATGTAGCAGCTGGAAGGGTTGCTGTTTAGCCGTATATAACGACAAAAACACATTTTTAGTACAGAAAGAAGATGTTAAACAATTAGTATGGCAGAGTGGGATTTGGAGGATGGTGCAATATTCTTACAGTTATGGGACACCCTGAATGAATTAACCTAAAATTAATTAAACTCAAAAGCCCATCTGTGCCCACTATTCTGGGTTATCATCGCAGAGCTTTTTTAAATGACTTAGTGGGGTTTTCGGAGGGAGTGCTAGGCCGTTCTGTCGCATTTCACCCTGAATGCTGGCCGGGGGATTGGCGGCAGGCTCCTCGTGCTTCGCTGGGGCTCCGGTCTCCTGCTCGTGCTTGAGTGTGGGGGGCACATATGCTCGCTTTCATAGAAGTGTGCGTGGGGGGGGGGGCGGGGGGGGTCACACCCTTTTGCATCTGCCCGCCTTTGTTAAGTAGCTCCTTCTCTCCCCTCTCTCCTCCCATCATTTGCTCTTTACTTGTTTTTGTTTCAGAATTCCAGCTTAGGGGGTTCGTTTCCATGGAGACGGATTAAATTTCAAGCCAATTAAAAGTACATGAATGTGAAGGGGTGAAGGGGCGGGGTTTACGGGGTAGGGATTCTTTTCAGTAATTAAGCGGCGACGTTGCCAAGCGTGGCAGGCCATGCAGACGAGGGCTGACATAGCCCCAAAAATCCTTATTTCTGTTCCGAAAACACAAGATCCTCCCAGTAAACAGAAGCCTGCTTTTAATTACCTATTTGTTTGTTTGGTGGCCCCCTGCTAATTACTACATTAAATGAGGTTTCTCCCCCCTCTACATATGGTGCAGCGTCGCAAAAAATCTTGGAAACCCTTAATTCTACCCCTCTTCGGGAAAAACCTGATTATATCATCGGAAAGACAAAAAAAAAACATTTTTGCTCATGACGCTTTTATGGGTGGTAACAGAGATACCATCACGTGATGCTGCGTTTCCCTGAGCAATTCAATGAAAAGGATTTAGCTAATGTTACTTTATACATTTTAATATATTATTCCTTATATTCCAAAGTCCTTTGCCTGTTTCCAACAAGTACAATACTGACCACCAATGACTGAGAGAACATGGATTTTACACGACAAAGACTACCACTAAGTATATGCGATTATTACAAGTTACAAGCTCACAGGAAATCCATATGTAGCCGTTTTTTTGTGTCGGATTATCGGCAGTAACTGAAAAGACCTACAGAATTCCAAAGGCTAGACAAAGTGCTAGGATTTCTAGTATCCCATCTTTCTTTAACATTTAATGAGGCCAGAAAACAACTATGTACCAGGTATGTTTTCATTGATAAAAAACAAAAACAAAAAAATAAATTCATATTTTGTGAACATCAAATTAAACACAGTTTTAAAAGGAACAGCTTGTACACTTCAGACATTTTCCGTTTATAAATATACATTATATACAAAATAATCTTATAAAACATAGAAAGATCAGTGCTTCATAATATTTAAATTAGTGAAATTCTAATCTTAAAAAATAACATTATTGGTTCAGTAATTTCAATACTAATTATAGGCAGTCCTTGGTATGATAGTCACTTCACTTCATTTTTATTGTATGGGCAATTTTGCATAATTATAAAAAGTAGTGGGTTGTACTTTGCCTTGGATCCCACTGGCACAGCACTTTGGGTCTCGATCCTTTGTTTTTCCACCCTGAATCCCATTCAATCCCATCCCATCCAAAGGAAAGTATCCCCCCCTTCTCTGTAGTGCAAAAAACCCAAGGTCAGGGCACAAAATCAGTGCTTCAAACCCATTTTAAGGCTTTGTGATATGGGCTGCATACAATCTTTATCAAAGCTTGGAAAGTGTTTTTTTTAAAAAACTGAAATGCCAGTCATTTTGCAGATTTGACAGTTCTCAGCCGTTCTTATGAACTACGAACTGACATCTGTATTTCGTTTTATCATTTTTCCCCCAGAAAGAATTGTGTAGAGTTCTTTATTTTGGAGAAATCTACTATTTTTTTTTTTTTAGTTTCTTGCATAGCACACAGCCTGGGAAGAATCCTGGAAGTAGCTGGCCCCTCCCACTTATCTGTTGGCTGCTTGTAGATTGGTCAATGATTATCGCCACAATGCCGAGGGTCTTTTTATCCGAGGCAAACCCGTCCTCCGTCCATTAACCGTCTGCTCACGTATTTACAGTTCTGCTGTCTCTCTCAAAAAGGTGTGATCGTATCGAGGTCCCGCCATGGCTCCAGAGGGCGGTGTATGCCAGTGCACGCATACACATGCTCAATCAGGCACAGACATGCACAAGCACACACACACACACACACACACACACACACACACACACACACACACACATGCTGCCCTACTGGTGAAACATCCAAGATGCACACAGTGTGCCTCTGAGAGTCCCTCCACAGTTCAGTAACTCTTATACATTCAACCACTTGACAGAAGTTTAAGTCCTATTGCAATCACAGAGCAGGCTCCCACTCTCTCCAGTTATCAAGTTTTCAAGAGCAGCAATTTACATTTAAATAATTCCCAGTCTCTTCTTAAGTTTTGTAAACAGTCTGGAAGATATTTCTCCTTGATTTGGATTTTGTAGGTTATCTTCCACAGTTTATACCTGAAAACCGAAAGAAGGTTAGGATTAGAGATGAACCACAAAAACATAGTAATCAATGTTTTAGCAAAATATAAAAGAACGACAAAAACATGCTGCGACAAATACTTTTTTTATCATTTTTACAGCATGCTGTCTTATTCCTGTTTGGCTTGGCGTCATATAATGTCTCCGTCTATTCCCATCAGCTTTTGGAGTTCAAACACTGACCAGTGCCAAATAACATGAAAACCAGCTTTGATTTTTTAAGCAACTCAAACATACAGCTAATTTTAAGTCAGCCAAGCCAATACATTTCCAGCAAAATAGGACATAAAGTTACTTCAAGATGTCCCGCTTGGATTAGCAAACTCAACTCAACATGTTCAGTGTGGTTTTATATCAAAATACAAGCTGTAATATTATTACTATTGGGTGTCATCATTTTCGGTAGGTGCCATTGCTGGATATTGGTTTCAGGAATTAGAAAGTGTAAACAGCTTTTCAAAGGAGTAATCAGAACTTTACCTCAGTTGCTATGACACACTCGTTCCGCCCTTCCGCTATTACGTACACGGACTGGTACATGGAATCTCTTGGGGAACATATCGTCGATATCCTACACTCTGGCTTTTCACTGTAAACACAGAGAGAGCATGAGGTTACTCAGGTACATATCCCAACAGAGGAGATGGCTGGGCAGGGTAATAAGGGTCAGCTGAGCTTTTATCACTTTGTTCCACGGTTTGAAAGGTTGAGGAGTCCCCAGTGTTCACCTGCGGTGAGGATAAACTGGGGATTTTGGCTATGGATCATCTAAGTCCCTGGCCAGGAACTGTGGAGGTTTTCTAATGTGTAATTAGACACTTGGTTTCACCAAGTGTGTTACAACTATCTCTTTCAGAAATGCAAAATGAACAGAGATTCAGGTGCATCGCTAAAGTCACAACAGATGGGAGAACATATGGCGGTAACGCCAAAATAAATGCAGGATCATGTCTTTTGTCATTTCTAAGTAGCAGTTGTTAATTTTGTGGCCCAGGAACCGTGCATTATGGGAGTCAGGAATACAGTTCCCATGTATTACCTGTACATTCTACTCAATGGTGTTTTCTCTTCGGGGCACTTTTCGTAACCATGAGTCCTGTCATCCTGCGACATGTCGTCCTTGTATTCCTTGGAGGATTTGTAGTCCAAGTGGTAGTTATTGTGTTTGTAGTTGGACTTCTCCAGGCCACAGTCTACTTCCAGGTCCACCTTCTTGTTGGTGTTCTTCAGCTGCGAGGCTGGGATTAGGTTGTCCTTCTGGAAGTCGGACAGGTTGTTCATGGCGTCCCCGTCAGGCCCATCCCGGCCATGCTGGTGCCGCACGTGTCGCAGGACGACCAAAACCATACAGAGCAGCACCAGCAGAACCACCAGGCCCATCCCAAGGGACACGGCCGCCCACTGGTAAGTGTCGCTCGCCTTCTCGCCCTGTGTGGGGCTTGGGGAGGACGGCACCAGCGGCTGGTAATGTTGGCAGAAGTCTCCAGAGTAGCCGGTTGCACAGGTGCAAACAAATAGCCTGTTGTGGCCGCCCGCACATTTCCCACCATTCAGGCAGGGCTGCAGGATGCACTCATCGGCTGGATGATCGCAGTTGTGTCCTGAGAAGCTGGGGGCGCAGATGCAGCTGTAGTCATTGACGCGGTCCACGCAGGTCCCGCCGTTGGCACAAGGGCTTGGCGCACACTCATTGATATTGATCTCACAGTGTTGACCCGTGAAGCCGGCCCGACAGCTGCAGAACCTCAGGTTGCCGATGATGTAGCACTGCCCACCTACATCGGGAAGAACGACTCTATTGGACGATGTGCTCTGGCCAGACCCGCCCACCACAGATTTAATTTCTCAAAATCATGACATTAAATCTGAGCGTGCCATTTGCTAATTAAGTCCACCAATCATGAGTTGTACTGCATACGGTGTTGCAATTAGAGGCTTTTCAAGAACATACTAAATGATATGCGGGAAAATTATTGAAATTTAAACCGAATCAGAAGTTGTGACGTTGCATAATCTGGAGGCAAATTACTGCTTAATGAGCCATATGCCACTTTATGGCACAGCTGCAGAATTTCAGACAGATTTTTGACACGTCACACGACATTGCTTTGACTATTTGCTGTGCACTTCTGGGAAACCAGTGCCCGTTTCACCTTGCAGGCATATATTAGACTGTGCTGTGCAGAGAGAGGAATGTGGAGCGTACCATTCCTGCAGGGGAGGGATGTGCACATGTCGACTTTCTTCTCGCAGTTGAGTCCTGTGAAGCCGCGGGGGCACTCGCAGGTATAGCTGCGACCGTTGTCCTTCTCGTGGCACTTCCCATTGTGGAAGCAGGGGGAGTCGGCACATGTCAGGAGGCTGTGCTCGCAGTGCGGCCCCTCAAACCCTTGCGGACACACACAGTGGTAGCCGCTCTCCAAGTCCTGTTTGCAACAACACGTGGGGGTGAATGAGCATTTTAGGAAAAGCAGGACCGGCTGTCGGCCGAGCTGTCTGAGGTGACTTGCTGGGGCCGGATCCCATCATGTCAAAAGAGACGGGGCGGTTCCATCCTTACAATGGAGGGGGGGGGCAGGGCAGAGAGGTCAACTGGCCCACGTTTCTTCACAATGGCAGAAAAGGTCTTGCACAGATGATTGAAAAACAAAAACAGGAAATGCCGCTTGCACAGGCATCGTGGGAAAAAGAGAGTCTTACCATGCACCTCCCTCCGTTGCGGCAGGGCTGGCTGTCGCATTCCTTGACCTCCAGCTCACAGCTGACCCCGGTGAAGCCCGGCTGGCAGGTGCAGGTGTAGCTCCCCTGGCCCGTGTTCATGCAGGTCGCCCCGTTTTGGCACGGTTTGTGGTGGGTACAGTAGTTCAGATCTGTGTGGGCACAGGCGGGATGTGTCAACTGACATGCAATTTGTCATCTGGCTCACTGTGTATCGCCCTCTGGTCACACAGTGTTCTATGTGTGAGACTGGAATAGCGCCTCACCCTGGTCACAGAGGATTCCGCCCCAGCCCTCGTCGCAGTTGCACTGGTTTGGCAGTTCGCAGGTTCCATGCTTGCAGGCCGGATGTGGCTTACACTCATCGCAGAATGGTCCCTGCCAACTGTCTCTACATCTGTAAGGGTAAAGCAGAATGACACGTTTACCAAGAGGCCCCTCTTTCAGCAAGCCCCCCCCCCCCCCCAAGCTAACAGACACCACCCACACCACTACCTACAAACACGGCAAACAGTGTCCCCAAATCACGTGTCATGTCCACCCCCCCCCCACCGCTGACACCTGGCACAGGTGCAGAAACTGGCAGGTGCTAGTCTGACAGTCCAATTTATGAGCCCTTGACTCATGTGAAACCATTGTAGACTGGAAACGATCAAACTGGAAACTCTGAACCAGCACTAAGGTTATATTTTCTCAGGGTTTATCCTCTAAGTAGGTCACATTTGGCACAGCAATAGAAAAAATACTTGGAATGCATGGTGCTGTGAATTAAACTGGTGGGTTCAGCACAAGGGATAATGACCAGACAGTAAAATCTGTACAATCCACACCCTGGGATGTGGCTCGTCATTGCCCCTTAATTAACCCGAGTGAAAATGAAAGCTGTTGACATCGCTCGCTCACGTCCCATCCACTTACACGCACTCCCCTGGCTTGGAGCAGTTGCCCTTCCCTGTGCTACATCCCTCCAGACAAATTGCTGCAAAACAGAGAGATAACGAGTAATCAACTTGGCTTACAAACACACATTTTCATATTTAAAACAGATACTGATAGGGACTATCACACACAAAGGTTTGCTTAGATTATATTTTTACACAGTAAAAATTCCAGACAAACTATTTATTCTAGGGACGATTCTCTTCTGCACTGGCCCTATCTCTGTTAAGACGGCGTGTTTGATGGGACATTGATTTGTGCGGGTTAACGGCTGGCTGGGCCGGAGCAGATGCTCGCCGTCAGGCGCGGACAGCTGCCTCCATTGTCGTGTTTGCAGCTGCTACCGCGCAGTGACATCACAATGGGGAGCGCGATTGAGTGGCGCGCAGGGGACAATGACGCCGCGATTAACCCGCCGCGTGCCGCCCCCCCCCATGGGGACGCCGGTCTGGGATTAGCATGGCCCGCACGCGCCCAGGCAGCGAGGGAAAAACCAGAAGCGCGGCTGCGCCCGGGTGGTTCCCCGGCACTCGCTTCCTAATTAACACGAAGGGGCGGCGCCGCTCGGGCAAGCGCTAGTAGTCATGCACCTATAGCGAAGATGAACCTGTCTGCGATCGGGACTTCGGAGGTATACTACCCGAGTATTTCGGGCGAAAGGCAGTAAAAAACTACAACCTCGGATAGCACGTGGTTATTGGTCTTTCAAGATGTCGCTCTTCATTTCTGTTTACAGAATCGAACTAATTTAATGCATATTGTAGCGCTATATATTCAATTCCTCCTGAGACTGATCTTATACTTTATTTTAGGTAATTATATCGTTTTTATGGAAAAGCATCTCCATATTTGCTTATGACACAAGACTGTCCCGCTTAATTAATTTGTCTAGATGTAACATACTTCCTGCTGTGCTTGTATATGAATAGTGGCCGAATTTCACCTGCCTCTCTTTTTATAACACAATTCTGCATCTGCATCAGTGCCAGCTAAGCCGGTGTAGTTAGGTGCACCGTGCAGATGCAGGGTTTACACATTAAAGAGATCCGTTATGAATTAACACCACTGAGATGTGTAACCAAGGGCAAAAAAACACTGTTGAATTCAGATATTAAAAGAAATGAGTAGTTTTTCAAGCAAACCCAAAGTATTTCAGGCGAGTAGATCGTTTTCTCCGATTGCTTACGTTGTTCGCAGTATTCCCCCTTCCAGCCAGGGAGACAGGATATTTGCCCATCAGGGTCGCAGGTGTAGTGGCCAAAATGGTCGTCCCTGGGTACGCATTTTTTGGAACAACTTTCGCCGTAGTAATTTTCATTGCAGATGAACCGGTAAGAATACCTTAGCTCCGTCTGCTTGAAGTTCTGTACATCAGGAGACCACTCATCCCCTACTTCCAACTTTTTTTGGATGGCAAAAGAGCTAATCAATAATTCGGGGGTGTTTGTGTCTGCAAGGAACAAGAGGAGGGGGAGCAGAATCACCATGAAAAGCTGCCCAAATAAAATACGAATTTCATCAAAACAACGTATTTTCTATCAACGTTAAATAAAAGGCACTTGGAGAGGCTTTACTTTGTTCTTGCTAATATTTAAATAACAGATGGTCAGTCGGTTGAACAGTGGTTTTCGTCATGTGCGTTATCAAAAGCGCGTAAGCCTTTCAAGTGCAGAGTACTACGAATGAAATTTCCTCTTTCCTCGTGTCAGCAAAACATTCTCAAGCTATTATTCCCCTTCCAAAGGGCGGAACAGAAAAAGGTGTAAAATACAGGAAAAGGCAGTCAGAAGGTTTTGGCAAGGTTTAAATATTCTCACCAAAGACCCAGGACTCGTTCCCACGCCAAAAATAACTCAGGAAGCGCAATTGTGTTGGTGTATAAGAATGAAAAAAGTGTTTTGTAGCACGTAACAAAGCATACCTTGTATTTGGATACTTGCACAATTGCAATAAATTATAATGAATAATACTGTAAGTTAAAGTTACGATTGGAGAGTACGTCTGTAAAATAAACATTTGTTCACACAAAATACTTACAATTTGTAAATTGCTATGAGTCGGAAGAAGGAGACATGTCTCCCTCTGGTGGTGAAATAGTGACTTACTCACCTGCAGGTAGATCCGCGGAGGGAGAATACCAGGCTTCAATAATTAAAGAAAATGACCCCTAAGGACATAAAATAAATTATTCGTATGATTACAAATGTAAAAATAAAACACAAGTGAAAACAGTACAAATATCCAAAAACACTAAAGTACAATTTCAGCTTTAATATTCAGTTTCAAAAAATTCTCTCCTTAGACAAACAATACATTCCTTTTACAGCAGCGTTAAAACATTATTAACCTTAACAAGAGGCTTTACAGAAGAAAAAACAGGTGCTTTAAATTACTATATTACATTAATTCTTAATTCAATGCAGCTTCTTGCAAAAAGCATCTTACCAGCCATCCGTAGTTGAACGGCATTCGAATGGGTTTGCTGAAACTGCTGCCTTCCCTGACGCTAAACGAGTTTGTCCCCAGGACTGGAGTAATGACACTGCCGAAGATACAGTCACCTGGAGACACCACCGTCTGGTAGTTTTTTAAGCAAATTCGGAAAAAAGTTCTGCAGTTTGGTTTGCATGCTGTCCCATTCGCCAGCAGACCATTATGATTCGTGAAATCATGTAGATCGAGCTCAAATATTCCGGATCCCCAGACCTTTAAAATACAAAAATATTTGAAATACTGCATGAAACATCATTTCTGAACGACAATCTAGACATTCACATCGCTAAATAACTTAAAACTGCCCTGGATCCATGAATAGCACACAGCATAACTGTTTACCTGCGTTGAAATCGTTAAGCTAAGTGCGAAGGTAAAGGTGAACAGAGCTGCCATCCTTTCTGTTTCTGCCTGGCAGCCGCTCGTCTCCACAAAATACCGCTTTCCCGTCACAAGTCTCCTATTCCAAATAGTTACGGTAAAACGTGAAATGGTTAAAAAATTGAAAATGTATATCCTTCTTGAAGATCAGCACAAGATCCCCCCGTTTCAGAGACTCCACACACTCCAGGCGCAGGTCTTAAAATTCCCGGTTATCCAACGGTACAGGTTGAGCGCGTATCATGAAGATCAGTATCCAGTGTGGCCCCGTGTGTCTCCTGCTTGGCTTCACCTTCTATACAGTCCACCGTGTTATTTGGTTTCGTGGCGCGTCCTAGGCTGCCTTGCGTTCTGTTTTTGAAAAAACACGTTTTGAAGCGACAGTATCGTGAAACAGAGACGGCAACCTACTGCCAAGGCTTACTATTGCTAAATGAAGACCGCTGTACGCCTCCCTCAGTTTATATACTTGATCCTGCTGTAGCTCATTATATAAACTGTCCATCAGTAAACACCGCCCCCTCTCCATCCACCACCCTCCCCCACCACCACCATTTCCAACAACACTCATATCCAGATTTAATACCCCACCGCTACGCTGACCACCAAAGGAGACAGACTGATTATCAACAAGCCGAGCATCTGTTGATATATTTTGAGCTTATATAGGCCAGGGAATAGAAAGTATAGCTGTTTTTTTGTATCAATTAAGCGAGCATATTTTATTTTATTTTATTTACCAACTTATTTAATGTTATGCTTATAACGCGTGATAACAGGCGTAAAATCATATGTCTCAAATGGCAACCAGCGAGCCGCAAAGAAGTGGGAAATTTAATTAGTGCTACGGTCCATCTTTCCAGATTTATATTACATTATTTGAAGCTAATTTTCTCAGCATCCAAATTCATATTTCATAGATTTTATATAAGACCTTGTTTGGGATTGGCGGATTTAGAATGGGGACACTGGGTTACCTGAATAAATGGTTTATTATGCAATATATATTTTCGGAACAAAGCATAATATTTTGAATTCTATTCTTCCTTTACAAATACAATTCTATTAAATGCCGGTATACAAGAAAATCAGTGTTTAAGAAAAAATACTTTATTATTTAAAATGGCATTGCAAATAAAACCTACAATAACAAACGAATCTTATTAAACAAAGCAAATAAAACTTGTAACATACCTTACTGTAAACAGAATCAGCAGGGCGCCCTGACAAATTACCTTTCTGACAAGGCGTGGGCATTGGTGCTGCTAAATTTCAGGTGCAAGGTAAATATTTTCCCCTCGTTTTGTAATTGCTCGCTCGTATTTCTGGGGTTGGCGACCGACCGGCGGCGTTGCAAGCCAGTTGAGCTGGCCCAAGTGATTGCACCTTGCCTCTTATTGTTGGGTCGCGTGCCCCTCATTAAAGTCGAACACAGAACCGGCTTTCATGTGACTTCTTATTTAAGATTGTAAGAGCGATGGGGGAGATAACCGCTCAGCTGTATGATAATGAGCTCCCATCAGAGTTATGCTTCCGTAACATCATAAAGCCTGGATGTGCCTGTTCATAGGAAATCTGAAGGAAGCCGCGAAAAATAAAATCGTTGACACGTGGTTATTGCATTTATCGAAGTTTTCAAACTCACACGTTAAAATCGTATTATTGTTTTACATTTGTAGAAAAAAAGTATTTTTGTTTTACAGCTTCTTTAGTCTGAATTGGCAATCGCTTTTTTAGAGAAGGCATCGAAAGGGAGTCCGTTAATATCAATCATCTTTTCAGTTTTATAGATCTAATACGTAATCACAATCATATAAGGTAAGGTCAAGCTGATTTTCACGATCGAGATTTCCTCTTCTCACGATCGAGATTTTCTCGACACATTGACATAATAATACACGAGGTATTATATCATTATGATACAGTAACATTTTTAATTAATTGAATTATCTGATTTAATTCGCATTGAAACTATTTCTTTGAGTTTTAAGGGACAACTTATTTTGGGTTTATTTTCTTTTTTTAGAGACCCATTTATTTCGTTTGTGTATCTAGTATTTATATTTTGTAAGGAAAATATCATTTTAACCATACAAATTTGAAATTGTAGTTTTCAATCATATATTGGTTCATTTTCATCTAGTGGAATAAATGGAAATTAGCGGTTCATTTAGGTGAGGATTCCATATCTGAAAACATATTCTTTACGATTTACCGGTTGAATTTTAGACATTAAATTTAATGATAACTTTTTTTAAACCTAACTGACACATGGGTCTGGGCGTAATTTAATTTTGCATATAAAAAGCCATATACCATTTATTGGTAATATTAGCCTGTTGGTTTTGATTTTTGACTGGTTGTGTTGTTTTACTATTTCTCGCACGTGGATTTTCCCCATCCACCATCTGGCGAATGACTGTGAGCTAGGGCACCACGTCCCGCGACAGCCCTCTTAATTAGGAAACATTCCTTGCAGATGCTCCAAACCTGGGTATTTTAATTAATCGTTGGAGTGTTTTTTTATCGTGGTGTTTTGTTTAAAACTGATAATCATTGTGTAATTGGTATTTTGTACTGAAGACCTGAAAAAACAAACTTACTAAATCTTTTTCTAAACGAATTATCTTTTGGTTCACGTGAGGTTTAAATCTGCAGTTTTGTTCACTTTAATAAGAGATGAAAAAATATATTTGAATTTTGTATTTTACATAGGCTACTGAACATATGTTGCTTATGCCAGTCATTTTATAAATGTCATATTTATATATCTAAAATAAAGAATCGTATTCGACGTTATGAAGGACCAATAAGGAATGCCTCATAAAAGTTCTGCGATGTGAATTCATAAACGATTTTAAATTAACTAAAATCACACAGAATTAAACGATGATTATGAATCTGTTCATCTACAGCTACGCCCTTTTGAGTGACAGAAAATGGAGCAATAGATGACGGCAGCGGAAACAAGTGGAACGCCGGTGAAATGCCAACTTGTCAGAAGCGCTTTCGTGTATGTATCAGCAGAAACATGATCAATTATATCAGCCGCACGAGCAGAAGGAGAGGCGATCTGCAAACTGTTGCGGGCATCTGCGCATCCAGCCCATTCTTATTGACGCGAGACAGACGCGTGCTGGTACGCTGAATGGGGATGCCACGCGCCGGAGCCCCGGGGAGCCACGCGCAGATATCCCGATAAAATTGACGTATCTCCCATTTCACGGCACATAAAGGCTCAAATCGAAATATCTGTCTCCGCTTCGAGGCAGCCCACATGACACTCATTCATTTATGGATAGCATGACTGACACGTCATTAAACAGCGTTTTTGTCTCCAAAATATAGGGGGGTTGTATTACACCTTCAGCACACAATCTGCTCTATTGTTTTCTACAGGGTTATTTAAAAGGTGTTTTCTTTAAGAACATAAACCAAATTCATTATATATTAATTATTATAGTATATTATATATTATTAACTTCTTTAATTTTAAGCATAACCCATGCAAACAGAAGCTTTCATTTACAAAAGAGCAATCAGGTTACATACAGTGGGTGAGCATTCAGGAATGGATTGTTACCTGCTGTACCATGCATGCTGTTGCCATATCAGTACTTTCAGTGGGCCAAGAGCCACGGTGTGTTGTCACTACACTGCTGACAGCAGCTGCTTAGATGAAAATTGATAAAAAGGACTCCACCTGCCGCCCACCCCCCCCCCCCCCCCCCCCCCCCCCCCCCTCGTATTTTTTCTACAAAACAAAAAAACACCCCCGCCCAACCATTATCCCCAACAAAACAAAAAACAACTCCCC
>JAAGVU020000025.1:908087-918993 GCA_011763525.2 Mormyrus iriodes
GTGATTCTGGTCAAATAAACTAAAAACCGACTCTGATCAAGCTGTTGCACAAAGCATGAAAATGTCACTTCCTTTTATCTCTCGTGCAGGTATCAGTAAATATCAAAGATCGGAGCAAACTTCACACCTCATGCAGTCACAATGCATAATTAAAAAGCGCACTGGTCTAAATGAAAAAAAAATATAGAAACTGTAACAAGGTGTTTGGTATTTCCATTTTATTCATGCTATTTCGATGATGTTTATCCAATTTCCCATCTTTTTCCATCATCATCCATATAAATCTGTGCTTTCTGTGGCTTTAGCCAATATGGGATATTCAGTGATAAACTGTTTTTTTCTGCAGGAACATCAAAGTCGCAGCGGCATGCATCTGACAGGCACAGAAGTCCCACGCGGGACTTAACCGCGCTGTCATCAGGCTAGTGGCGGGGGACGAAATGCGAGCGACGGCATGAAGTGGATGCAGGCGAGGCGTGCAAAGTGCTCTGAGCTGCGAAGGAGCAACCTGCCCCCCTGCTGGACGCGATTTAACGGCGCGCAGGGTCACACCGGGTGCGAACATGGCCACCCCCTACCTCACAGCTGATTTACAGTGAATTGGAGCGAGGGAATGGACTAAAGGAAACGATTGTGTGCAGATATGATGGTGTCTTTGAAACTAAGTGCTTTCTCAGAGCCATGACCTCATCCCCCTCCCACACACACACACACACACACACACACACACACACACACACACACACCCCGGCAAGCCACCCACGGCACTGAGAGTCTGAGAGTAAAGCGGGGCAGCAATCTCCAAGCACTGAGACAATGGCCTATTCCGTCTATTTTACTTGCCGGCCGCGTGAGTAAGCACCCAGCCAGCCGACCCGCTGCTCTCCCCTTGGTTTGTTCCCACCATTCACAGGCCACACTCAGATCCTGCAGGAGGAAGGCACTGCCGAGATACCCACCCACGCCTCCCTCACCACCCTCCAACCATGATGTGCCCCCCCACCCAAAAGAAAAATCATCCTGGGTCAATATGGTCACACCTCTCTATCAACATAACCACTGTAAATAATATCATAGGCACAGTCATAACAGTCATAAATCCATTTTCGCTACTGGGCCTCATAATCTATACCTCCACCTGAAACCTATAAAAGTCATTCATCTGGACACGTAACTCTTGCTGATAAGTGAAAAACTGGCATCAGTGCCATTAAAACAGGCTGATAGCTTACCTGGGCAGATGGCTAATCCATTTTTATAGTTATATACCTTTTTTTCCAGCGGCTGCACCGCGGCCGTCCAGCGTGGCCTCGTCTGCTCCTCGCAGAGTTACAGGTGTCTTCACCGACGGCCTCCAGCAATAAACTTGCCTGGATTCGCTCCTGTGGTCCGGGGGAAGATTAGCATTAAACGGAGATTAGAGTCGAACGAAGCAGCGGATTCATAAAAGAACAGCTGTCGGGGCCCTTGGACAAATGTTCTTTTCTTCGCTCCTCCATTCTGCTTTGTTTCCCGGGTTGAACTCGCCATTATCTGTGAGTTACAGCCCTCTTTCTGCCCGTGTGCTGAGAGGCCTGTTTGCAGAACATCCCTGAATCGTATCCTGCAAGCCTCTATCCCATTTGCTGTGGCGGAAGATAGGACCTGGCCCTCCCGCTCAGCCCTCACAATGGCACAGATAGCTGAAACTGGGCTTGGTAAATGGGGACATGGCCTTCTGCAAAGTAACCAGGAGGCGATGGGTTTGAGGCCTGGGAGGCGCTGTATTGCTGTCAAATTTTAAAAATCCATGCTCATGCCACGAGCGCTCCAGTAAAGCACATCCAGGCGTATACAGCCCAGCAGTACTGTGGGGTGTGAGATCTCACTGGCCGGCAATAACAGGAACACAGACCAAAGGAGCGTGGCTGACCTATTTCTCTGGAGCCTCCCCCCCATCAGGTACCTGGGCTTAGCCCACTGGAAACCAGGGACAGAGCAGGTCCAGGTCTGTAGGTAAGTTTACAAAAAAGGCATCAGCTCATTGTTGTGCAGGAACAAGTGATCCCCCTATAATGAGGAAAGAAACAAAGGCTCATAGTTTTCTTTCTAATTTTCTAGATGGTATATAATTTATGCCATATTGGTAAACATTTGGGGAATGGACATGGCAAGAAGAAGAAACAAATAGCAAGCTGCACTTTTTTCACAGTTAAATAGTTTGATTTTTAGACAAAAAAATAAAAAACAGACACACTTAGTGCCGTACATGTTTTTAATATTTGGGACCGATGTGGTTCTCTTTTCTTTTCTTTCTTTTTTCTCATGCATGAATACTTTCTACCCCTCTACAGATTTGGTCTCTGAGAACCAGTACCGTGTTTCATGGTGCGATTGATCATAAGTGACAGGCCTGGGGCAGATTTTGTAAGCGGTTTTGCGAAAGCCTGCCGATTGGGGCTTCTCTTTGGGGAAAAAGGCTCACCCCCGTCTTTATAAGGGGGGAACACCGCTGGGTTTGAATGTGCTGGGCTGCAGTCCTCTCGAAATGTCCCATCAGGGCCTGGTGGCCACCAGCATGGACTGAAGAACACAATGAAGCAGGAAGCAAAAAGATCAAAGAAATTCGCCTCTAAGGCCAGAGAAAAAGTTTATAACATATGATCTGCAGTTGCTGTAAAATGAAGCCACATTCAATGGTGGGGAGGTTCCTTGGAAGCTCAAATCCTGCCCAGGCTCTCCACATGTACAGTAGGTGGGCTTCCTCTGGGTTTCCCCTATAGTGTGATGGGTGCTGGAAGTGGATGGTGTCTCCAAATCACTCTTATTTCAAACGGGCACCCGCCTTAGGGCGTCCCCTGCCTTGTGCCCAATGCTCTCTGTGATGGGCTCCAAGCGCAGTATGACCTCGCAATGGGTGGAAAAATGACGGGTCATTGTGTGGTTCTAGCACAAGGATGATTGGCTGAAACTCTTTCATTTACATACGTCTAACCAGATTTTCTCCAAGGAGACTTGTTCTGAGCTCTTGGTTGAACTGTCTGTTTTAATCAGTGTCAGGTTGTTGGAATCTGTTGGGAGTGGAAACCGAAATTTCTTCTATTTTCTTGGTTTACACACACACACACATACACATACACACACACACATACACACACACACACACACAGTCCATACATTCATCCAGGACATAACCCTAATTCTAACTATGACAACCATAATGATACGTAACAAAACAAAACACGAGACTTTCAGCTATTTTAGTTTTTTTTTTTATTGCATTCACAGATTTTTATAAAATTGAGGTTATTCTTGTGGGGGCTCAAAAAATGTCCACACAAGGTAAAAAGTTTCATGTTTTTATCACATTGTGGGGAAACCTGGTCAAAAACCATATGCGCGCACACACACACACACACACACACACACACACACACACGCATGCATAAGGCCCCACTATGGGTAACGGCTCAGCAAATGGACCATAAGATGTGCATGTATATACGTGAGGTTAGGAGCTCTCCGATAGCCGAAAGGAAAGCAGCACAGAACAAACTGGAACACTGAGATCTGAGTGGTTAGCCTGCATGTCCGGATCACTGCGGGCTAAGGAAACTTCCAGGTGGGCTTGGGAGGGGGGAGAGGGTATGTGCACTCACGGATGACAGGGAAACTGTTCATCTAGGGTGTCACATGACTGGAATGTGACAGGCATGGGGCGGGACCACAGGGCCATGGGCCATTACCCAGAAATCGCTGACGTTAACTAGTAATGGTGGAGTGTGGAGCTCCAGAGTGGTTAGTAATAACAGCAATAATAATGGGAATGAGAGCACGCTTTGGCGTATATCATAAATCAGCAGGACAGAGTGTCTGCGAAGCTGTCCGTCTTCTAGCTTTCATGCAACTGCCTTTTTAAGCAGAGGATCCAGCCTGAAACAATGTGGCGTAACGGGCACCACCCCTGAGATTATTTACCTTTGGCCAACGCAAACAATAGCGTGACTGCCTCCAGTTTCATATACAGGCTTTGTGTAAACAGACCCTGTCCGGGCAGAGCTGGCCTCCCTATTTTTCCTCCTGCACCCCCTTCGTCCATTTGCATAATGATGTCATAGTGATGCATGTGTTTTTTAATGGGACGGTCTCCTAATTTTCCTGTTCATTCTTTATTTCCCAGTTGCCTTAAAAATAACTTGGTCAATTAAGCCCCTGCTTCCCTGTGGCTCGGGTTGTGCCATTCGGTTTGCCTGCAGCTCCAGATTCCATGGCCCAGATTCAAGTTCTGCAAGTGAGGCAGCGTGATTGGCATCATCCCACGGCGAGGCTTCTGGGATTGCGGCCTGGGGACCTGTTGAACACGGACAGGTTGGCAGCCCCATGCGGCGAGGGATGCGACTCTCCACTGAACATGCAGCTCTGCCTGGCAGCAGTGCTGGCTGGACAGGTGCATGGATTTAACTTCTCTGAAACATGAGGTCCCCCTTGTTTAATCAAAATCTGCTCCATTTTTCATCATTCCCAAGCAGGAAGTAGATGTCCAGATATTGTTTAGAAAGCCATACATCTGCCTGGCCTCCTATCTGTCCACTTTAAATTCATATTGCTAAGAATAGAAGGTAATTCCTCCTTCTCCTAATCCACCGACCATAAGCCACACCCCACTACCATTAATTTATAAGAATACATTTGAAAAGTAATACATATGCAAAAGGAGCCAGGTGGTTATTTTGTGAGCTAGGTGGAAGAACCAGGTCTGTCCCTGATCTTCATTCCTCCTCAGGCCCTCAGAAACTGGATGCCCTTTTCAGCTAGCCCCAGGATCCCCGGAGAGAGGCTCCAATGCCCCATCATCAGTCCGGCCGCCAGATGTTTAAACGTCACAAAGTCGTGATGGTAACCTAATGCTGACCAGGGTCGGAGCTAGGGTCCCTCCAGCCTGCCTTTAAGGCGATTTGTTAAAACAAATATTCCAAGGGTATAGGCAAATACTTTTATGTTCTTAATGCTGCTTCAGTTATAAAAACACACAATAAAAATGCTTTTTTGCACTTTCAAAAGTGTTTTAACAAAAATCACAAATTTTCTGACATCCACAACAAGCCATTAAAATAAAGTTAAATGAACTTGCGTGTCTGGCTGTGACAAAGTTCGAAGAACCAAGTACGAGTGAAAATACAGCACTTGACGGGTCTCTGTATTAATTTCAAACCGCCAGCATGTACTGGATGACAAAACAGAACAGGGTTAGGGCTTAATATAGATGGATTAATACTAGCCCAGATGATAACTGTTTCCAGAAACACAAAAACCTATTGCTCATTTAAAACTTTGTATATTTAAATACGGGCTCTATATTTAAATTGGCTTTCTCACTGTCTCTGCACCAAAGTTTGTTTCCATGAAGTCAGCCATTCCTGCTATTTCCTGTAGCCTTTGGAGGGTCCTCAAGCGTTGTTTGAGGGTGGCATCGTCTGTGTGGTCCTCCTGACAAATCACTGACACCCCCCCCCCCCTGCAAAAAAAAGACCGGTGACCGGCATTTCCACCGTCTGGTTTACATACTGTCATGAGTTGTTTGTGGCCTTCTTCCTACTTTACACTCTGAAACCTGCGTTCTCACGGAAAAACCCGTATTCCTTTTTGGGGGCAGAATAAACACTTTGTAGTACGGATGTCAGAGTCGGAGCACAGTAAATGACTGATTCAGGCACAAAGTTAAAATTAACTCAGCTCCCTGTTCCTAAAAACGGGTTTATTGTTTAATTAATTGCATTTAAAGTGCATTATTTCATACTAGCTGTGTTTCCAAAACCTGTGCTAGTCATTGTTTATTAAAGGACGAACTGGGTCTGAATATCAGATACAATGTTAGAGCAATCATTCAGTGTCGGTGTTCAGGCCGAACAGACACACCTACTTTGCTGTAGCACTGTCACAAGGCTGGGTCTAGGCTCGAAGCGCTCAGGCCGTGCAGGGTACACCGTGCCTGCATGGCCCCGTAACTGTCAGAGCAGATAACGAGCGTCACGCTGTCTCCTGGAACCCATGTTTTTCCTGCCCTCAAACGGGTCAACGGACGCAGGACCTAGAGACAGCTGGCGAAGTCCTGTCAAGCGTGAAAACATAAATAAATGAGCCCCATCAGAAGTGAAGTGGTGTACATTTTATAGGGACAAAAATGAGGTGAACAGTTTCAAACTGTGTGGTCAGCACAGTCTGGTCCAAAACACAGAGCTGATTTCTGAGTATTTTCATTTGCATTTACAAGATGAGGGAGTTTATGATCCGTCTGAATGTTGTGTTTGTTGGGTTTTGCGTTAAAACAAAAACAATTGCTTGAGAAATTTTTATGGTGGTTTGCACCTACTGGGGGAGGAAACTCTCACCATTGGGGCGGGGGGGATGGTGGGGGTGATGGGGGTGTGGGGAGAGGGGGTAAATATGCATCAGTGGAGGGTGCCAAGGCAGCCCCATGGGCACCAGACGCGGGCCGCTGGGTGCGCTCAATGGAAAATTAGCCGCGGTGGTGGCAGATGGCCTCCACCCCCCCTCCCCGTTCAAAGCGCTGCAGTTTAGCACGTCTTAATTGCGTGTTTGATCTCTAAGCTGCAATCTGTCCCGCCGAGGCAGTAGGTGCTCAGGGGTGCGGCCAGCCAGCGGGCTCCTGCACGACATACTGCTTTTGTTCAGCGACAAATTACCTGCTACTTTGATTATTGCTGCCCGGTTTGTTTGGATTTGCCTGTGTCCTGTACATGCGGCATGCATGTGGTACGCATGCGGCCGCTCGCTGGGCAACTATGTGCACCCATAAATCTGGCATAAAACTCTCACCCCACATCGCCATTTTACAGATAGATCACACAAAGCTGTGAAGAGGTAGATGAACTTTGGTTCTGAACCCTGTGTTTCGGGCCTGGAATTCAATTTCCTCGCCGCTTTCCATGACAGACCATGTGACATCCTAACAATGATAACCACCAGTTCGCAGCTTTTGGGCCATCTCAGAACCAGACGGGCTGGATGGCTGGATTCGCAGGTATTTTGGAACTTTGCTATCTCTGGCTCACAGCATGTTTTCAAAACAACATGGTCCCCCAAGCTCTGAGAGCACCGGGCAGCACCGGCTGCTGAGAGTGTGGAGTCATGCAGAGGGGTTTGGTGACACTGATGATGCACCCAGCCATGCCACAATCTCCTTGGGAGGTTTCCATAGTCACCTGAATAGTGAACACTGAAAACAATCTTACTGACAGATTCTTCTTTCTGTCTTTCGTCCCAGTCAGTTTAACTTTAATTAGTTAAATGTGAATTCCCTTTGATGTGGCGGGGTACATATATGTGCACTAGGGCTGGCAATATGGCTAAATATTTCATCATAATAATTTTTTTCATATCAGCTGATATTGATCATTTTTGCGGTATAATTCAAGTAATCATTTCAATTCAATGATTCTAGTTTTGCTTAAAATTCCATCAGGATTCCCCTTAAACAGATTCAGAA
This sequence comes from Mormyrus iriodes, assembly GCA_011763525.2. NCBI lineage: Eukaryota > Metazoa > Chordata > Actinopteri > Osteoglossiformes > Mormyridae > Mormyrus > Mormyrus iriodes. The sequence continues at coordinate 915,574 of JAAGVU020000025.1, forward strand.
CATGAAAAAAAAAAAACAAATTGAATGAACTGCAAACTGAAATCTAATTTTAACTATAAATAAATTGCACAAAAATAAAAAAAAAATTGTCAAAGGGTATAACACTAGAAAGTGCTGATAGCCCATGACTAACTCACTGCTTGTTCCAGGGGACGGGTTTAACATTGCTGGTAGAGTTATGACCCATCCTATACTGAAAAATAAAATGCTGTGTCATGTTTTTAACCAATATGGGATGCAATTTCCGTCGTATTCCTTCAGACTGAAAGTGTAAACCCTAATTACTGATGTCTGTGACTTCAAGTGCTTGCATTCTGTATGTGCTACTATATGGCAGTACATCAAGAGGTGAAATAAGTTTGTAATGTTTCCAGGTTTACTTGGCACAAGTTTTCAGCAGAAGTTACAGTACACAGCACCAGGCAATGAATTGCCAAAGTACGGGCACATCACCCATGTCTTTTTATCCTGTTTATCCACAATATCTTCTTTTTAAGCATAGTAGTGGTTACTGAGCTGTCGTTTTATTTCCCGAAGAAAAGGGCACTCATCCCTTCCATATCACCAAAACAGTAGCCTGCAGGGTGGCACCATTATCTCAGTCAACCTTGCTGTGACTTTGTTGGTTGCTTGTTCTGAAAAGACTTCCATATAATTGGTTGGAGATCATTTCTGTAATGTGATGTGTACTACCAAGCAATGTTCCTTATTGACAGTTTATCGAAGTTTCTCATTTTCGTATTGTCTAATTCTTATATAATGGTGAAGCGATATTACCCTGCGATGGGTTGGTGCCCCATCCTGGGTTGTTCCCTGCCTTGCACCTGTAGCCCCTGGGATAGGCTCCGTATCCCCCACAATCCTGGATAGGACAAGCAGTTATAGAAAATGCATGGATGAATGGATAAAGTGATATATTGTTTATCCTGCACAGCCCTATAGCTAATCTGTAAATAAAGTACAGGATGAATGTTACAGAAAGCATAAAGTTATTATCGATGCTTGTGATGTGACGAGGAAAGGTCGGACTGTGTGAAAGTCATTCCCTAGACGGAAAAGCCTCATATAAACAATGACAGTAAGGGAAGTGTGTGTCTTCCATGTGCTGACCCAGGAAGCCACAGGAAGCCGACCTCTGTTCTCAGAAATCATGCATTTTATAACTAACATCCTCAAAGTAAAGATCAATAGCCTCTAGTTCAGGGTTTCGCAACCCAACCCTCGCGGACCCCGAGACGGTCAACATTTTTGCTTTCTCCCAATCCCCTGGAGATCTATTTGGTTTAGATCCATTCTTAAAATAGATCTCAATGTATTCATGTATTTCTGAATTCTAGGTAGACTAACAGCCTGGAAACTGGACTTAACTGTCTTCTAGCTCCCTAAGAGTTTATTTCAAACCTTACTGCAGTTTTCCATATTACTTTGTTAATGAACAGTGACTGCTTTAGCAAAGTGTTTGCATATGAAGTTGTTAGAGTGTGATTTTATTTCTGTTTGCACCCTAATCATGCTGTAGAAAACAGCACCGGAGCCAGCCTGACGGGCCCCCAGCTGACGGGCCCCGGGCTCACTGGCCTGGTGGAATATGCAAGTACGTGGAACACCTCAAGGAAGAGCTGCAGCGGTTACCGGCTTGAAGTTAGGACCATAATGGTGCTATTCCGTGTCATAGAAGCGGGTTGCTATGGTTCCCTTTGGAAACGAACTTCCTGTGAATGACTGTTACAATATTCAGTAATTTTAATAGTATAAAAGTGTACACATTCAAACTTTGTGCTTTGCTTATGCAAATGGATCTGCAAAAGAATAAAAACAGAATGGTGAATTACATGAACGGCCAAAGCGACTACTTCCACAAACCAGTCTCAACATTGCTTGGATCGTTTCTAAGCTTGTGTCTATTTTTAAAGATAGATTATTTCTCTAATTATGTGCATAAAGTGTGATGAGACCACAAGTATGGCTGCACAAGTAATACTTAGATTACAGCAGAATTAACATGATTGAATACAAACAAACAGTAACATTGGAACATTTTAAACAGTATTTGTCTTTTCATAATAAAATTTAGTGCTGGAGAAACTTAAAATACAAATGGTAATATGTTCAGTGTGCATCCATTTAATGCCTGACTGCGCTAATGAAAACGTTCAGAATGATGGAAAAAGAAGGAATGGCGCTCATGTTTTCAGAGGCTTCTGATTCTGGTTCTTTACTGGTGTGTGAAATTCATGATAGAAAAAAAGCCTTATATTTATACCACAGCAAAGAGTGAGATGTGGACAATTAGTGTAGACAGCTTCACTCTCTCCAATGAATGGGATGGGCCATCATGGTATATGTGAAAAAGCTTCTAATAGTACACAGGAAGAGATGATTCTGTTTGAAAAAGCAGGACTATTGACGTCGTCAGGAAGAGTCACTGTATGGCAAGTCGGGGAAGGTGGCTGAGGGGGTGCAGGTGGTCAGCTGCTGCCGGAAGACACAAGACTCTAAACCAGGCACCCACATGTTTCAGAATATCGGAGAGAGAGGGCTGGGCCGCACGTGGTACTGTTGGCAGATTGCAGGTTTTCAGAGCGATGACAGGCATTGATCACATGAGATCTGGCCATCAATTTTAACTTGCCCCACCCCTGGCTTGCCCCTCCCCTGGCTTGCCCCTCCCTGCCACCACTTTGTTAAACCCCAGTCATCTGTCACACCTAGGTGAAGAGAGAGAGAGAGAGAGGTATGTTTTTCTGCTGCTGTCTTTTGGTTCCTGTAAACAGGTGCCACTCCCAAAACGGAGAGCTCTGTTTACCCAAGTCCCTGTTTACGTAAAACACGAAGGACAAACAGATGAAAGTCGCACGTTAGCCGCCCCCTTTTCTTTATCCTCGAGATTTTTTTCTCCTCTGTGTTTTTTTGTGATGTTTGACAACAAAGCTAATTGTACATGGAATCGGTGGGATGAAAGGAAATCCTCGCCTGTTAGAGGTCAAGGCATCGCCTTGTTTTTTTTTAAGGGCTCACGGACAGGAAGCAGCACCGGAGCACCCTGCGGCCCGAGCCTGAGGCGTGTGAAAAGGGCCCATCGGGTCACATTCACTTCTCTCCTGACCACCCAGGCCGTCTACACCCTATGTTAGGGTTCTGCAATAAGGGGACCATGGACAAAATGCAGCCCACCAGAGTCACATTTTTATCACAATAGACACAGTTTTCCATTTGGCCTTTTAGGAACGTCACACATTCCGTTAGGCAGATTGTTGGGGAACTTTAAAAGCAAGGAGGCATTCCGCAGAGATGGGAAAGGGTACCCCTGAGAGTCTGGAGGGAGCAGGCACTCCCGGAGAATGCCACCATTGGCACTCTGGGGGGGGGGGGGGGGGGGGTGCGGAAAAAAGAAAAAAAAAAAAAAGAAAAAACAAACAG
>JAAGVU020000025.1:931476-958437 GCA_011763525.2 Mormyrus iriodes
GGAGCGATGTGACACCCCCCTCCCCCCAACACCGCCACCCCCCCAGCCTTACCCCGAGCCTGGGAGCGGAATTCTGGGAACATTTTTCCATGTGAAAAGCCGAGGTCCAGTCGAGGGGTGTGACGCCACTGCATTGTTCGGGCAGCAAAAAAAGGAACCGCTTGTGATGAGGCCAATTCCTGTTGGGTCCAAAAAAACAGGCACTTTCTCACACTGGCTTCCTTCCTCACTGGACAGCGCAAAACAATCCCAGACCGGCCAGCTGAAGAGGGAGAGGGAGAGAGAACGAGAGAGAGAGGGAGAGGGATGGAGCGTGTTCTATCAGTCTACACAGACTGTTTATCGGCCATTGAGAACAAACAAAGTGCCGGCACAATCTCGAGTGTCCACCTGACACTCTCAGGACAAAGGAAGCTGGCAATTAGGCCCCTATCGGGTCAGCGCAGGTCCCCACGTGGTCAGCCTTGTCACCGCCGGGTGTCCAGCGGCATGGTTACTGTTGTAAAGTTTACAGAAAGCCAGCACCCACCTATAACCCTTCTTACCTGCTGGTCGAGCGGACCTAGCGAGATGTCAGTGCTTGACAGAGCTAGAAGTTATATATTTGGACAAGTGCAAGAGGGTGAAGTCACACTGAAATCCCTGCCTCCCCTACTCCCCTACCTCCAGATGGAGCAACACTTGGATATGTCTGCTTCATTCTTCTTTGTCCTTCACTGATAAAAAAACATTCTTCATCAGCTCCTACCCGAACAAATACCAGGCCATTTCCAGATGATCTGCGATCATTTGTATGACATCACTGAAGCTTTCCCACCACTGCATTCAGACCCAGTTCAAACACTGCTCATCCAGTTACTTTCATCAGCCACCTGCTCTGGGGTAATCTAGGAATCGTAAGGTAAATGGCATATAGGTAATTGTTTAATTGGTAACTGTTTCCAGCCCAAGAGCAGGAACCCATGCTCATGTTGGGCAGATTTTCACACATTTGTTACGAGATCTCACCGAGTTCAGAGATTAAATGCTGCTGAGGTGAATGTGATGAGCGCTGTCCCTCCGCCCACGGTGTTGTGGTCGGTCCTCAGGTCAGAAGTTTAATGAGTTCCAGACGTGTGCACACAGAGCACGTGCACACCTTGCCTCTGGCTCAGCCGACCCCCCCCGGCGCGAGTCTGATCGTCCTATTGTTTTATCACAACTCAATGCATTCAGCACGTATAGACGGTCTGTTATGCGACCCCCCCCCCACCCGGTTTCCCACTGGCCAAATATAGACGTCTGGGTCTCGGGAGGAGAGTGCTTTGAAACTCTGGGGTGTTAGGTGTTGACAGCACAGAAGGACCAGACTACGACCTGCAGCTACGATCTGGAGCAGGGCGAGGCAGTCAGGTTGGACCATCTCACTGACTGGTGGAGATATTTGCCCGCATTCTTTTGATGAATGTCTCGGAGAGAGTACCCACAGCTACGGAAATGAGGAAAGCATTTGAAAAACAGTGAGTCGTGAGGAATTGGATGCAATCCTGAAGACGCCCTCGTCTGGGAGGTCCATTCCGGCCCAGAGACACTACACTGTGCCTTTAAAACAGTGCCTGTGCATGTGTGTGTGTGTGTATGTGTGTGGAAGGGAGTGTATGTGACAGAGCGAACGAGAGAGAGAGAGAGGTTGAAGAGATCGAGTGAGCGGGGGCTCAGGAAGCACCTGCCTGAGCGGCCCACCGTGCGTTTATCTGACCCCCGCTCCCATCAGGTGGTTTCCTTGTTTACATTATCCACGACTCCCTGAGGCCCGGCCGTCATTGGCCCGTTCTGGGCACTCCTTTTTCCACCGTGTTCATTGATCTTGAGAGAGCTCTCACACTTCCCTGTGACTCTTTTCCCAGCACATCGACTTTGGAGGGATCTGTTTGATCGCGCCGAACCTCCCCCCCCCACCGACCCTGTCCAGTTGGCCCCACCCCCCTTCACTGTGACGTGTGGTGCTTTCTTCTTGTTGGGCGTCCACCCACCGGCCGTTAAACGGAGCCCCCTAACCCCTCTTACCACAATGTAAACAGGAGAGCCTTGAAGACCCCTTCCTTCGCCTTCCCCTTCCCATGCCAGAGCCCAGTGAAAACAAGAAAGACATTAATCATGGGGGGCAAGCAACGGGAGACGGACAAGCTTAGCTTGGTGTATGTTTTCCTGCACAGCCAGCTTGCCGGGTGACCTCCCTCCGCACTCATTACTTTACCAGCAAGGAACGTTTACGCTTGCCCTCAAAATACCAAAACACCTTAATGGCACACGTGTCAGGGCATGAGCTGAATGGTGAATGAAACTTGCACATGGAGTATTAGTAGGCTTCACCCCATCTTACCCTGGATTTCTATTAAAGCAACCCTCTGTTATGGGATGCCAGGAGTGCAGCACCATTGCATTTTGGTTCAGCTTGCTCCCTGGCTAAGTATGGAATAACCATATGATTGCCTGATGATTGCCTATCATGCACTTGGTCCACAGATGCTTTATAAGCGACTGTTTGTAGGAAGTTAATTGCTTTCTCAGTTCACCTAGAAGTAACCTACAGGGTCTTCTAACATTGCGGCTCCATGGATAAATTAGGCCAAACAAACAGCAAGAAGACTGAGTAAATACTTTCAACAGTAATCTTGCTTCTGTAATGTCAAAGTTGTGAACATTGTGAAGTCCCTCTGGGTAATCACTAGTATTCCATATAACTCAGCCTTCAATTTTTGTATTTGGAGAGCTGGATCTTGAAGGTTCATGGATATTCCTCAAGGGTATTACGGCAACCCCCCACATGCAATTCAAAGCTCTTTTATCAAAAAGCCCAGTTTCCAAGCTTCATCTGCCACCTGGCTTGTTTTCTCAAACCAGCCACAAGTGTCAATGCAGAGTGAGTTTACTGCACATATGTTTGAAGGAAATATCACGGCACATTTGCTAAGTGTGAGTGAATCAATTCTGCTTCATCTTGCAGAGGATGTGACTTCTACGACAGGTTCCACTTTCATCCTTGGGCATAGTGCTGCCTTTACATAGGCACTGCCTTTGACAACTTAAGTTTCAAGTGAAAGTATCAAGATCTCAACAGAACCAGCACCTACTAGGCATCATGCAGCTGTCTGCAGCCTCCAAACATCCTGTTACTCTTAGGTCCTGACTGGGAAGCCATCGCTACAGTTGGCATGAATTATTTGCGTGGGTTTAAGGGAAGCAAAGGATTCCAGAGAGGTCAAGTGTAGGAATGCACTGAACCCTGGATGGTTGTTTGTACACTGAGCAACTTGTACTGAGGTTCTTGTGTTGGTGTGAGGGGAAGACCCAGGTCCTTGGTGTATCTGGGAACCAGTTCTATGTATGGGACTGACGTCTAGGCATACTCCTCATCTCATTTTCCTGGCAGCGCCCCCACTGTGCCCAATGTCATGGGTCAGAGTCCTTCATGGCAGAATTGCCACCAGGAGGTCAGATGGGAACTGAGAGGCACACCACCCACCCCCCTAGATTCCAGCCTGGCCAGCATGTCTTTCCTCCTGCTTCCTGCCACTATTGCCATGTTACACCCAGGCAGGTCTAGGCATCAAGGATGAAGGGTTTTCATTTGTCATTGTATAAGTGGATTACACAAGTACAGAAAAATTTTGTAGCTGCCTCCATAATGGCATAAGTGATATAAGCAGCATATATACATACATAACAGGCAACCTATAGTATTAAATAAAAACTACACAAACATAGGATATATGAATGTATGAATATTTTCAGTAAATAAGCTTGGTACATATTGCACTGTTGTGAAGTAACCATGTTAACATATGACATACGGAGATATGAAGGTAGCCCTGCATGCTGAGCTCTCTGATGTGGGCTGCAGCCGGCCATCCTGCAGGTGCATATATCTTCAAAGACCTCTCGGAACAGCAGCGTTCCAAAGCACGGCCCCCTGGACGGGAGACCTTGCACGCACTGCCGCAAACAGGCCCCTCCCCCTAGCGCACGCCGACACACGCGCGTGCGAGCGCGCACACACACTCTTCCCAGCCTTTTCCATCCATGCTTCCTCTATCTGGAACTGTCGTGCCCTCCCGGCAGCTCTGCCTTCCTCAGTATCTTGTTATCTCAGCAAGTGTTTCCTGGAAGCCTCTCGCCTGGCTCTCCAGAGGTCTCCGAAAACCTGCTCCCTATTACGTCCACGGGGGTATTGTTCTCCGTCAGTTTGCGTGTTGCATACTGGATGGAAATGATTCGTCAGATGTCTAAGGGAGGTGGGGCGGGAGGGGGTGATGCTCGAGGGGGTGGAGGCACAACAAAAACAGCTGGACCACCTTGGTATTCTTACTATCGAACCATAACTCCTAGATATGGTAATGGGGCACCCTTCCTACTCACTGCGATGTCTGCAGATATGAAAGTACGATGCAGTACAGGCAAATTGGGGGTAAATTGCTTTTTGGTTGCTTTTGCTGAAAATGATATGTCTGATGAGTACAGAGCATAAAAATTCCACCAGAAGATCCAATTACATGTACCCACCATGCTGATATCGCTTTTCTTCAGAGCCCAGCGCAATGTAAATGGCTCGGAGTACAGACCCTCCCCACTTAACGACCGAGTTTCATTCCAACGACTAGGTCATTAAGCGAATTGGTCGATAAGCCAGGAGCTGCCCCTTACTGATATTTCAAGCACTTCTGTACTGGTAGTGGGTTTGTGTCAACCATCTTTAAATATTGATTTAATAGTAGAGAGTCCAGGCAGTCGTTAACAGGTAGGTCGTTAAGTGTCTATATTTGTGTGAGAGGCATTGCTCCCAGAATAGCCTTGAAGGTGGTCTGTACTGCCCACACTGTCCTTTGAGTAGGAAGCCTGAGTTATAGGCACAGACTGGCCTTCGGGAAGTTTGGGGACTTTCCTGCTGGGTTGGTCTTGTGAGGGATGCTCTTTCTGTTTCTCTTCCACGACGTTGGCATTACTTAGGTTGTGATCATGATCAGTTAAAAATACCAAGGGGCCAAGGGGACTACCCCCCCTCCCAAATCTACCATGCAAGAAACCACCATGTCAGATAGGAGAAAACATCAATGCATCTTCTTATTCCCTCAGGGCATTACTGATACTGATTACCATTTTAACCAATTTAACTTGTTTCCCACTCATTACATGGTCATTCCTGCAAAATGTTAGCTAGGTAGAAGCTTTAAATGAACAGAAACTAATACTGAGCCAGTGCGAACAGCTGTACACACGCATTTATATTGGGAATATTTATCTGTAATCCACTTCTTTGTTCTGCTGCTGCTCAGTCAGTCCACTGCTTGTTACCTGAATTGTCACGTCTGAATTCCAGAATGGAAGTTTTTCGGTCCCGGAGGATGTCCATGCCCATCCCAGTCTTTAATCTGCGCCATAAGTGTCACCTGCACTGTGGGGGTCAGGGAAAGGTCATACATCCTGGAGGACAGGAGTCAGAAGAGGCATCTGGCTGACATTCACATAGATGCAATCAGACAGCCTTGCTCACACGGTTGCCTCAGGGCTAATGTGGACTTTCTCCATCTTTCAGCTCGTAGCCAGACTGACTGATGGGTCTCTATTTTCTTCTGGCCACAGGCCCCATTACCCTCTCAGCCCAGTTGTCAGGGTAAGGTAAGGGCCTACCCCAGAACCAGGAGGAAGTGGGCATGGTTCCCACTGGCGGGGTTGCCCTCCCGGGACGTTTGTGACATAAAACAGTGTGACATAGAAAATACCCAGGAAAATAAATCCCAAAAAGCATGATGGAAAGTGCAATAAAGTCCAGGTCAGGCAGTGACATGAGAACCACTGCATCCCCCCTATAGACCCAAAAAGGTTATCATTCAGTCACTTCCTTAACATAACCCAGATCTTCCTAGGGCAAGCCACAGCTGCCAAACAAGCCCTTAGGTAAGTTTGGATGGATCAATGAGTGTAAGTTTGATCTTAATAACTAGCCATCTACATCATTATTAGTAACTTAGGGACATAAAGACAGAATTTTATCTCATCTATGCTTATGACTGTGTGATTACTGTATTACATCCTGTATCCTAATCGCTATGTTTTGATTTGTGGAACTTTTCCCAAATATCTTGCAGATGGATCTGGGTTTTCCAGCAAAGGTTCTGATATCATCCCTCCTCCACACTACGTGAAAAGCACATCACTGAAGAGATACCAGAACTCAGCATCTCGCTTATCTGTCCAGAAGGTCTTGTTGCAACATGCAAGTGACAGTAAAATTCCTTCAGGTCAACTCCTCATTGAAAGAGAATCATCTGATTCTTACCAGGACCTTTTCCATGGAGACCTGAGGTGTGCCTGGGAGACTCCCAGAGATGCCAGAAGAAAAATTTCCCCAAAGTGATGCCAGTGATAGGTCTCTTGCGTTGGAGTGTCCCAATGTTGCGGCAGAAACATTCCAGAAATCTTACCTGTTTGTTGGGTAGGTATTCCACAAGGATTTACAAGCACTGATAAGATGTTGGTCTTCTCCAAGTAAACCATGTAGAATAGATCAACCGCGGTGCTCAAAAATGCCATCGATATGAAGCTTTTCATCTGATTGGTTGCCAGAGGGCCATAAAATGCAGTCATTTTCCATGTAATTTGCTGTGATAGTAAAACATTCATACAACTTGTGAAAACAAGAGTCCCGTCTGGAGACAGTCAGGGACATGCCAAAAGCAATAGCTGAATTCGGGGAAAAAAAATATCAACGTATATATGAAAAAAGGTTCCATTGTAAGATAGGAAACTGCAATCCATTTCTGACAAGGAAGTTGGTAGGCAAGGTGCTGTTTGGCCGAAATGATGTGCACTACAATCTGCAGCTCTGGCATATAGATGAAAAGGTATGAATGATATTATGGACATGTTACACATCTGTCGATTTCCATGTCCTGGGCTGTGTGAGATGACTAAGTGCAGCCAACTGAATGGAATAACAAAAAGGTCTTTAGAACAAAGAGGGCATTAAATTTTAATGCCTTTTCATTTGAATTATCATTAATCTGGCAAGATATTTTCCAAGTGAAGAACAGTCTCTCTGTTTTGGTCCACAGGTGCTATGCTGTGTTTTTTACACCTGTGATTCGATTGTGATGCTGAATTTGAAAGTCAGTGGTGAGCAAGGCCAAGCGGCCATTGGGCGGTGGCAACATCCTGGGTCATGGTCCTGTTGCCAATGGGTCCGTGCTGCATAAAGCCAACTGCTGCTGGGTAGGGGCTATGAAGGGGATTTATTCAGGTCCAAACTGGCCTGTCATATGCCCAGTACCTCTGGCAGCTCCATTTGCACCTGTTCGCTATTTTGCATTTCTGTGGGGAATGAGACTAGTGGCGAACTGTAGGCGGGGTACATTTTAAAAAAACAACATTGCAAATGACCAGACTGGTTAGTCTGGTTTGCATAAAACTACCCCTTGAAATAACAGATCCTAATGCAGTCACATTATCCTTTTTCCTACAAAAAATATAATACTTATGAAGGTCTTGAAGAGAATGATGGATAAAATGAACTTCTTACAGTGACGGAATCACTGAAGCCTCATGTGGGCGGTGGGCAGGGTTATCAACTGTCAGTCATCCACACGTTTAACCCTATTTGTTTCTTTGTTGATTCCTATTGGTTTCAATCAGACAATGACTGACAGCATACAGTAAATCCCTCCCACTTTGGGTTTTTCACATCACCGGGCTGCTGCTATTAATGACTGAGATGGTTATTATTTTCTGACACACGGACAGGGTGGGTGGAGGTTTTCTGGGTCACGTCTTTGCTTTGTCTGTACTGGTCTCTATGGCCTTTGAGCAGAGTCCAAAGTGGAGCAGAAGGCTTACATTTCCCCTTGGAGGTGAGCAGAGAAGCTGGCCCATTCCTCAGGCCCTCTCGCCACTGCCCTTCACTGCCGTTGGCCAGAGGGCCTGGAAGAGTTGAGAGCTCAAGCAATCTGCTCCAGACCTGAGCTTGAGACCACACTAGAAAGCCGTTCGTAATCTACGTTTGGTTATCCAGCCGTCCTTCAACTGCTTTTCCAGAAGAGGGTTGGGGGGAAACTGAAGCAATCCGAAACAGCACAGGGCAGTTAGGAGATGCCAGTCCATTAAAAGGCAACTTAGAGACACCAAATCACCTAAATGCATGTTATTTAAGACCAAGTCACCTAACTGCATGTCATTGGACCCCAAGTCACCTAACTGCATGTCATTGGACACCAAGTCACCTAACTGCATGTCATTGGACACCAAGTCACCTAACTGCATGTTATTGGACAGGCAGAGGAAACCTGAAATATGGAGATAAATGCCAATGTCATAAACACTGAGTGTGGGTGGAACTCAAGCACACAACCCTGGAGGTTTGCAACAACAGTGCCACCCACTGAGTCACTGCGTTACCTCATAAATATTAGTCTGTGTCTGATTTATACCAAGAACACCAGGTGAGATGATATAATTACACATAAACTGAGTGCCGAGCCAAAACCACAAAGTCCTTAAAGACTGTTAATCCTGCCTTGTACTGCCTTTACTGTGAGGTAAGCTGGAGAACACAGCCATCACTTTGAGTTTAGCCCTGTGCTTCCGCTGCAGTCTTCCTGGCCCTGTAGGCCAAAGTCATCCAACTCAAACGTCCTCAGCTGCTGTGACCCCGGGGCTGAGGGAACAGGCTCGCACCCAGACCTTTGGGCCTCTGCCATGCTGCCCTGAGGTATGCCAAAGCCCAGCAGACGGACACTTGCCCCCCCCCAACCCAAATCCTCCCCACTACATACTACAAGTCTTGTCTCCTATTTAGGGGAGGCGGGCGGTGGCACCGTTACCATGGCATTCAGCAATTTTCTGGCTTTATTTTTTAATAGGAAGTGGCAGCAGGACAAGGAGGCCTTCTTTCACCACCCCCCCCCCCCACCCGCCAGGGGCTCGCTGCATATTGCCCACCTCTCCTTCCCCCCTCCCTACGCCGGGGTGCAGGTGCGCTTGGAGGAGAATAAACAGACTCAAATGAAACCTGGACCATGGGGCCTGGGGCAGCCTGTCATCCAAGCCCGAGCCCAGCGTGGCCGGAGTCCAGGGAAGATACACAAACAAAGAAAAAAAAACACTGAGCTTTTCACCAAATCCTGAAAAAATACACCCCTGGACCGACTACAAGCCTTTATGCTCTCTAAATGCAGCCTGACAGGCTTCCAAAAGCACGTCCATGAGAGGACAAGCGCCCGGGCAGGACTCCCAGCATCTGTGCCGCTCGTCATCAAAGGCCGTTTCAGGGGCCTGCTCTAAGCGCCGCGTCTGTACCGTTGTTCCTGCCACCTGAATGTTTGTCCGCAGTCATCATCTTTCTAGGAAACTGCTGGCGAGGCTGCCGGACAGTGAGTGAGGTCAACTCAGGCTCTGGACCATAAAGCGACAGTCCCCAACATCCTGACATCCTGCCCCGGCTACGTAGGATGCCTAACGACGCGGAAGCTCCAACGAAATGACGGCCCACAGACACCAAAGATGAGCGCCGGGGGAAGGAGCTTGACCTAAGATGACTGTAAAAAAAAGACGGCAAGACAAATTTAGCACGCGTGAGGATGAATCCTCGGCCTCTGGCATGTGCGCAGTTCCCCAACTGTTATCCGGCAGCACTTCCCGTTTCATCCACAGGAAGTGTGTCCCTGCAGATTGCGGAGCAGGGCCACATGTCAGGGTGTGGCCCTCACCATTAGGGATCTAATTAGAGTGGCAGCACTGGTGAGTGTAAGGGGGAGACGAGTCTGGGCTCTTTATTACCCACCCGGTGGGTGCTTGTCTCGGCCCTCCTTCCCGCCTGTTTAATGAGCACTGACAGAGTGACAAACACTATGTCAGCAGAACAGCTGTCAGGCCAACCCCCCCACCAACACACGCACACACCCCCACAAAGCGACTCGGCTAAATCAGCTACTGAACAGGCTGGCCTGGTACCGTTATTGTTTTGCTTTTATGTTTATTTGGGTAAATATGTGGGTAGTCTTAGTAGAAGTTGAGGTCTATTTATTTGTATTGCTTTCTTTCTCTCCTGGCTCATTTTTTGAAAGCAAATTTGACACTTTTATCTATAGTGGTATCTATAGTGCGCATATAGATGAGCATTTCATAAAGCATTCATAATGCATAATAAACATGGCTATAATGTGTTACGCCTTTTAAAATGTTTATAGCCGTGTTTATAATACTTCATGAATGCATTATAATGCATTATGAAGGTATCTATAATGCATTATGATGACTGCTATCACAGTTGTTAGAAAACAGCAAATCAGACGAGATCTTGCTGACAGATCTCAGAATGGAAGACTGTGATGACCTAGGATTGGACTCACTACAGACTGGATGCAATCAACACAGTGTTGCCAAGGATACCACTAATTGGAAGTGGGAAACACAAAAGGCAAAATCAGCTGTCCTCTGATCAACCTTCAGTTTCTGCCTGGCAAAACGAGGAAATTACAGTAAAGGGGACGACTATTTATGAGAGCACTCTGTTTCTGTATTTCAATGATCCTCACAGGGTTCTTGTGAAAATTTATTTGACGAGAACTGTAAGTGAATTATTCATAGCCTAATAACAGTAAATTCCGCTGCGTTCGAGACTGGCGGCCTTGTGACGTATTACGTGAGATGGGGACCACCATCGCCCCGCTGACAGCTTCCAGGAGAGGTATTCTGCCGTCCTGCATTTCCATTACCAGTCCCTCCCCCACTCCATCACGGTTGCGGTTATGGGTGGGCGCCACTGAGAATGCAAAGCTCTGGGCTCGGAGAAGACACCAAGGCGGTGTGCGATCTCCACGCGGCACTGGTTAGACAGCATACCTTTGGTGTGCGATCTCCATGCGGCACTGGTTAGACAGCACACCTTTGGCGGTTCTTAGAAAATGTAGACTGCCAACGTGAGGCTTTAGTTTCAGAATCGTGCCAATAAAATGACACATGACAGCCATCATCTGCTGAATTATACGATCCAACAATGCAAGTGTTCCGTACTCAGAACCGACTCAGGACCAGAACAAACTGTTATCTTGCCAAGTACTCAGTGTGTACAAGGAATCTGCTTTGGCACAAATTCAACTAATCTTTATACCTTATGAGAAACACAAAGATAATTACTTCAGTAATTCAGGTAAAAATTAAGGTTAAATTAGGGCAAAAACTGGTAGTTAACCTTGTGAACTCTGGCAGATTAATGCACGATATATATTTAAAAATGTTTCAGATGCAGGTGTACACATGCCACAGCATGGTGCCTGTTCCATCCCTGATTATCCTGAACACCCACATCTGTCTCCTGTAGCTGGGCCCTGTATAACGATGACTGCTGATAAGGCCTAGGGAGAAATAACCAGAGGACAACATTCTTTATGAAGCTCATCAATCCTAACACAACCCCCCCCCCCCCCAATTCCCCACTTGGGCTCCACATTCGTCTCCCTGTTTCACAGTAATATCGTATGGACTTCATCGTATGGACAGCCCAGCAATTAAACTCATACATCACTTTCCCGGTCTGTCTCGGAGAATCTTGATGGCACCCTAGCACATCCGCATAAACAGTCGAAGGCCTCGTAATCTGGAAGTCTAACGGCTGTAAGTTTTGGAGCCTGTGAGTGGAGAGGAACCAACAGCTAGATAAAATGGGGCAAGGGCAGAAGAACAAGGTAGGAATTGTGTCAAAAGATGGGGCAGCTAGTCTTAGTGTGTGATCCAGTCAGTGCTGAGAGAGATAAAGAGAAGAGTCTTTTATATCTTTGGTGATTAGTTACAGGTGAAACGAAGGGGCTTGTTACCTAACCCCTCCATAATGTCCCTGTGCTCCCCCCAACTTACACTGGGCTACTCTACTGAAAACCCCTTTTTAAGTATGGGGTGGGCGACAGAGGTTGATGGCTTTGTGAATAGGAAACACAACTTATTCACACGTGGTTTTTTTGATTCAGGATGAAGTATTGGACTCAATATAATGCCCTGATTCATTCACACTCCCCACCTCAGAGGTCACATGACCTGCCTCATTGTGTTTGAGTCCACCGACTCCATCCGGTGCACAAAAAAACAAAACGACAAAAATCCGAAGCCAGATGAAGCAGGTCATGATTACCAAGAGCTTCCAGTAATTCTTCCCGGGCCCGACACTCTCGCAGGGGAGGGTCGGGATGAGCTCAAGATCCGTGAGAACGATGGAGTCAGAAAGCATCAAGGTGAATGGCGTGGCTCTCCACAGGATGAGCGGCAGTGAAGTCCGGCCGACGGTCAGGGACCTGAGGTGCTGCCACTCCGCCAGCCTGATGTGTGATGAAGATCCTGCAGAATATACTTCTGGTTTCAGTATGATAACATCTCGCATGCCGCTGTCCTCCTGGGACCTTATCAGGACCATCTTGTGTTTCTTGTTTTGTTTCTGGTTTACCACACAGCTGTCAGCCAGGATCCCGGAGGCTCGACCTGGTTCGGGACGGACAGTGCCGTCTGAGTGGCGTGCAACCCAGTGTGGGGTGGGGGGGTGAGCAGCACAAACTCCCATAACCTCCAGACAGGAGTCGTCCGCATGCGGGCCACTTGGGGGCGGGGGGCGGGGGGAGAGGTTCAGGGAAGTTCTGGAGAAGCAATGGAGGAGGTGCAGGTAAGTTGGCAGGAACCGCTTGGCAGGGA
The DNA here is from genome assembly GCA_011763525.2 of Mormyrus iriodes. Taxonomy (NCBI): domain Eukaryota; kingdom Metazoa; phylum Chordata; class Actinopteri; order Osteoglossiformes; family Mormyridae; genus Mormyrus; species Mormyrus iriodes. The sequence goes on from JAAGVU020000025.1 coordinate 944,182, forward strand.
TCCATCGTACCAGAAGCCGCCCAGAATAACACGGGAAGCACCCCCCCCACACCAGCTTTCCATGTTAACTGATAACAGATCAGACTGGAAGCAAAGAACATGACAAAAAAGGGTTGTATTTCTCACAGTGAGACCAGAGCAAGCAGCATGTTGGGTTTAACAAGGCCTGGCATATACTCCTGTGCCTGATGGCTACCTGTAAGGGGCGCTGCGGCCACTTTCACCCCCAACCCCCCCACTCTGCTAAGTTCCCACAGCCCATGTCATCTCCTGTCAAACAGAGTGTACCTCCACTGATCAAAGTACTACCTGGAGGCCAGTTTATTTCCTAACCCATCCCCCCCATCTCCTTTCTGGTCGTAATAGTGAGAAAACAGGGAATGGGTGGTCAAAGGAGCCAGCAGTGATGGGGGGGGGCTGTTTAATCACACTCTCAGAAACTGCATACCTCGTTATGAAAAGCACATGGAGATGCTGTCTCCTTCACCTAATGAGGATGCTGACAGGAGAGGAAAGAAACTGGCCACTCATTCAGATGCACGTTCCACGTGTAATCAGGGACACCAGCACGCCTGCTGTATGAACAAAGGGAGGCTGGGGCAAGGTTTGAGTATTGCTGGGGGACTTTCAGCATTCCAAATGGCTACATTTCTGCCTCCTCACCCGATCGATTTGGTCCCGTGTGGAATCGCAATATCAGATCCCCACATTACTGATCGTCACAAGATGGTAAATCTCAAGTCACAACATGGAGATGTCGCTACGTGGCAACCTGCTCTTCACGCATGTGCTTAGCCGCCCGGTCGGCTTTACACTGCTGACAGATAACGTGCCAATTAACGGGAGTAATCAGTGCAGAGCCCAGTACCGGGATCCATAACGCTCTCCCGTTGAGTGTTTCTGCACGCGCTCAGCAAATTACACGCTGCCTGATTAATTATGCATGTGCAGTTTGTAGCTGAGGTTTCAGATGAATGCGATAAAGTCCTCGTTAAATACAAACCGATGTCCAGCTCCTCTGACAGGTGAGACGGGCTTCATGTCAAACACCACCTGCCAAAAGTACATTGTAAGTTATAATGCAACATGTTTGTTCTTGCAAAAATCTCAGTTTACCACTATTGCTGCCTATCCATATAGAAAAAAAACCAAAAAGGTGAAAATAATCTATCTTAATCACGCTGCTCCTAACAACACAGCAGGGTGCAGATGTCAGTGTGGTGTATATTTTCCTGGATGAAAAATTGACCTCGGTTTAATCAGATTTGGAATTTCAGGATCCAATGTGGTAATGGTATTGGGCCGCTGGTCGTAATCCAGTTTAAACCGAATGCGCTCTGACCTAATGCATTTAATACTGCAATAAAACTCACCCCGGCACGCAGCCCGGGGCCCTAGTCAAGATGCTTCCATAGGTCTGACTTGAAACCAGATCTCCTGGGTGGGCAGGCTCACATTCAGAACAACTGACTGAAATAAAATGGATCTCTTAGCGTGTAAATCGATGCCATTGGCTACCGACTGGGACATTCACAAACAGAAAACAAGGAAGAACAAGAACTTCCATTTTATGAAATAACAAAAGGCATTAGTCGAAAGCTATTGTTTTGTGCCACACTTTAGGTAGAGCTAGTCAGTATTAAAGGAAACATTTAAAGGTGAGAAACCACATGCTACGGGATTCCTGACGGTTCATCAGCTGCTGTCAGGTGGGCCGGCACTGTGACCCCACCTCTCTCATCTGAATGGAGGATTTAAAGTTGTATGGTGTCTGAAAGCTGAGCTGCGTGGCAGGGCATAGTGGCACCCGCTATAACACGTGCAAACAGATGGAACAGGCTCCCCGATAACACGCCCTCATGTGCACACAAGACGCCATGCGGCCCTCGTGCAGAACCGGGCTGAGCGAAGAACCTGTTTGGTTGGCAGGCTTAGCCAAACCGCATGTCTATAAAACATCACTGGAGACAAAGAGGGCTGTGGGTGGGACAGACGCTCAGGGTACTTTTGGGGGGGCTAAAACAGAGACAATGAGCTGTCTAATCCTCAAGTAAGAGGAAGTGTTGAATAAATGCACGCCCTGATGTCAAGGTGAAATCGATGAAACTACACGTGCAAGCGCTTGCGTCTGTGCCCGGCACCTGTGAGCACGCCCGGGCCAGCAACGCTGCAAGACGGGCTCCCATCCTCAGGGCACGCGGTGGCGACCTCCCTGGGGGTTCATTAAGGATGGCATGCCACGCTTGCCCATTGTTCAAACAGCTTTTTAACAACACGCCCACGTCACAACAGAATGAACTGCACGTTACGGCTGTTAAAACGACCCCCTGGTTTTCCCAATGGTCTTGGAGGCAATTAGCCACTCTGCACCACGACAGAACAACATTCATTCCGGTATCGATCCACTCAGCACTGGCAGGGCAGAGGTCCAGTTCCTCGCGATGCCCTCTTGTGGCTGCCAGTGGGAGGATCATGTACATTGATACCTTATTAATATGGGCCTACACTTCCTCTCTGCTCATGTTTTTGATTTGGCTAGATTCCAACAGACACAAATTCAGGTACTAATTCATGATGGGGTTTATTATTGTGAATCATTATCACAATTAACGAGAAACTGACAGAAATCTCCAGGCTAGAGGCTAAAAAATCACATTTTGCCACGACCACAATGGGAAACACGGTGCAAGACTGGCAGTGGACGCAAGGAGAAATGGATCAGCCGGCCTCATGGTGGTAATTGTCCATTGGTCGTTGTTAGTAAACAGGCAGAAAATGAATGTCATGTGCCTGCAGGGGGGTAGGGGTGTGGGGGGGCATACTAACAAAATCACAGTAAATGGATTACAGAGAAAATCTTCAGAACTGGGAAATAGTTTCACCAAAGGGAGGGGGGATTGGGCCTCCATATCCAATTACTTGTGTTGTAAATTGTAAACTCTTGGTCATCTGTACACTTGCGTCCACACACAACACATTCACGGCATCTCCATCTGCAGCAAGACATTTTGTCCGAATTTAAATGTAACCTTCAATAGTCGGTCCAAAATGGCGAAATGTGTAATATCGCAAAGGCCAGTGATTTCTCTATTCTTTCCAATGCAGTGACCCATTAAGGATGAGGAAAACCATTTCACTGTGCTTTTTTTGGGCTGGAACGAAACGGCCAAGAGTGCCCCGGTTTACACACTCTCCGTCCCCATTCTATGTTGGCCAGGCGTGATAGGGCCCGTTATTTACCCCCAATTTGTCTTGCTGTCAAAGGACTCCGCCACGAGGGTCGTAATGCCTTTCAGATGGCGTTCGGATATATCCCGGCTTGTTAGCTGGAGCTCGGCGGGACGGGCGTGCGTGGGCAGGATGGCTTTTTTCAGCACTGCGCTCCGCGTCGCCTGTCTGAACGATTTCCCCTGACGTACAATAGAAAGAAAAACTGTGTTCGCGTCCAAAAAGGGAATTTCAGCAGCAGCATTCCTGCTAAATGATTGATTCCATCCAGACAAAGTTCCAGCGCTTGTGGTGTACCCGGGCGTCAGATAAAGCCAAACACAAGCACAGAACAAATAAACATGCCACTAATTACCCGAGCTGCTCGCGTCTGCCCAAATTGAGTAAAATTAGCGGAGATGCTCACGTCTACGGCAATACGATGTCAGGTCCCCGTCCCCTCATGTTTTCCTAACCAGAACCGGATTTCACAGATCAAGACTTCAGAAAGCCGGCACCTTGAACATTTAGCAGAGACTCTGGTCCGTAAAATTACACCTGGAGTCGGATCTGGGCCCAAACACCCCGAGTTTAATTCTGCAGATGTCGCTTTTGTACTGTAGCTATGGTAAAAAGAATAAAATGAAATGTGCAAAAGTTAATGCGGGTTTTATAATTTGTCCCAGATAAGGCCGTCTTCCATATTCATAAACGCTGCCCTAATATGACAGCGATACTGATATCAGCCACATAATTTGTTCGTGATAAGGCTGTCTGCCAAACTGTAAACATACTCAGATCTTACTCTGTTGCCTCCGCAGTGACAGTTTTAATGACGGATGATACATTTGATCCTTCAGCGACTTCCCATCAGAGACAGAATCTCGACACTTTTGCTTTTGCCCAGCGTTGTTTACAGTGGGTTACATACTCCTATGTTGACAACACGTCTATAAAATTCCACATGAGAACTCCCTTGCTGGTAGACGATTGCGTTTTTTGGAAAGGTAAAGGGGCTTTCAGACCAAATGTGGCATGGGCTGCACTGCGCAAGAAGAGTTTTGCACTGCGCCGAGCAAAGCGCAAGCCTGGTGCAAGAGTGGCACCAACTTTGCTGAATTTTGGCCGCTGTGTGCTGTGACGCATTGTCGCGTGACCAATAGGAACAAGGCAGCGAACCAGGCACAGAAATCAAAATGGAGGAGAAACTTACATTGTTTGTGTGTGAGTTCCCAGAGCTAAATGACACAAGCTTGCGAAATATACATCATCGTGACTGACTGTGAGCTGGGGAAACGACGAAATGACAGGAGAGTTTTGTAAAGCATGCCTGCCCTTTTGCGCAGAACCCCACGGCACACGCAGCGCATTGAGTGCAAATTGCTGTCTTTTTGAATGGATGTGCAAACCCTGTGGTGAGTTTAGAGCGTGCCACGTTCCTTCTGAAAGCCCCTTAAGGGTGAGTTCTCGCTACGTTGGCCATTGGCCAGGTGATGTTTCCAATGGTGGGCCTTGTGTTTTTTGATGTACTAATCAGAACAAGCCAATTTTCCAGACAGATTGATTTGGAGAGTTTGGCTAACTTTTGCAATTTCCCATCAAAGATAGAATCTTGACACTTTGGGCCAGCATTGTTTACAGCTGGTTCTATATACCTGTTGACAACATGTCTATAGTTTTCCACACAAGAAATCCTTTGCTGGTAGATGATTATGCTTTCTGTATGGGTAAGTGTGAGCTTGCGCTATGTTGGCCTTTGGCCTGGCGGCCTAACAACGTTTCCCCAAGTCGAACCCTGTGCTTTTGGACACGCTAATCAGAACAAGCTGGTTTTCCAGACAGATTTATTTGGAGAATTTGGCCAGCTGGTCTGTGGCTAATGGTAGGGAAAGAGAAAAATTAAAGAAGCCATGCCCACGTCAGAGGCGAGTGGGTGAATTTGCACAGACGCAGTCCCACCCGGGCCCGTGTGAACCCTGGCCTGCAGTAAGATGGGCCTCCTCGTTAAGAACGCCTTCTGACTTCTACGGGCTCTTTCTCTTGTTGAGATTAAAGCTCGCAGAAACGGTTTTAGCGTGTTTGCTGAGCGATTAGGAGCAGAGCATGGTGGTGAAAATGTCCAGCACATTGGCTGGAAGTCGTTATCAGGCATCCTGGGAACCACAGGGCTCCTTAAACCATTCGGAAAGGGCTTTAATAGCTGCGCTCCCATTTGCCATTAGCGAGCCCTCCGTATCTTGCCAGCCTGGGAACGCCACTGCAATGGCATTTGCCTACAGCACCCCTTGATGACTGAGCGGCCAGGGGCCACTTTGATACCAGGCGACTGTTGACATGTTATAAAACACTCAGCTAGCTCTGCTTTTCAGTGCAGTGCCCCACCCCAGTCTTGCCTCCCAGAGAGTCCTGCTTTGATTCTGGGAGAACAGGAAGTACTTAAATATAGGAAACCAGCCTGGGAAAGACCCAGGTTATTTTCCTGCAGAAATAATGACATTTTTTTTTTCTTTTCTAAAGAAATGGCGCTTAGGTCATAAATCGAGCAAGAACAGGTCTTACATCATATAGACCTGTAGGATCCCTGATTTCTTACTGGCTGTGTGGTTTATAACTTATAAGTATTTGTGCTTAATAGAGAAAATTAGGAGTTCTTTTGTGGATGATAAGAAGGGAGAAAGTGATGTCAAAGTAAGATGATCAAGAGTTTACAATGTATGGCATTTGTAATTGAATATGGATTAAGAAAGCAACACAAACTTCAATACACATACAAAATACTTTTCTAAGTAACTGCACCCTAAAGATGAAGATGGCAGTAATTGTAATGGGTCTTTTAGGTGATTAGCTTGAGTCCGATTCGCTTTGCGTTTGGAAATAAGTAACAGCTGAAATTGAAGAGCAAATTTCCCAAACTCACCGAGTCCCTTTTCTATTGTTTCTGATGGCCCATGTCAGCCTTTCTTGTCACATGTTACAGTATTGGGAATCAAATCACTCATTCCTCAACTAATCCAATGAATAAGAAATGCCATGTCCCCTAAGGCAGTGTTTCCCAACCTGGTACTTAGGGACCCGCAGACGCTCCACGTTTCTGCTCCCTGCGAGACAGTCCCCATTTTTGCTCCCTCCCAGCTCCTGCTGAACATGAACTGTCTGCAGTTCCCTAAGGACCGGATTGGGAAACACTGCTCTAAGAAGTCAAACTCCTACCCGGCATCCAGCCTGGACCAATGACCTTGACCCAATCCTGAAACACCTAAAACCAAGTTCATACCAATTTAATCACGTATAGGCCATTCTCAGCTGAAAGAGCACCTTGATATATTGCAGGTTTTCTTCATGCCAAGCATTTTTGCCACCTGACTTTGTACATTGATCATACCACAACTGGAGCACGGCTAGCTTCATCACAGTAAGGAACCAGTTCATGGTGATTCTGGCTGTTCTCACAGGAAGCATTGGTGGGACGTGAAACATGTTGAGCAACATAGACACTGAAATCAAGGCTGGCCAGTTGTGCCGAGATACACCGGTGACCACATTTGTTAGTTAAGCCTTTATGACTCCGGTATACACTTTTTTTAAGAAAACTTGAGCCTTTAAACACTTGACCGCCATCTCCAGAACTGCTTTGGCACTGCGTAATGGTTACCTTTTTATTGCCAAAATGCTTTGCATATGGATGATCATAATGGTACTTTTGTGGTTCACCTGTTATTGGTTAACTAGCCCTTCAGTTTCGCAAGATCAACTAATGAATCATCCCTCTCCAAACAAGTGCTGCTCAGAGCTCATCATAAGCTGAAATGTGCAGCTATTTTTATGACATCTGTGACTTGTTAGCACCAAAGGCCTTCACATAGATCAAATCATGATGCTGAGCGCAGTGTTCACTGGTCTGAAGTACTGGACGGACACAAGGCATTTTTGGAGGGTTAGGAAAGTGAATTTCGTAACGCTTGACTTAAAGCTGTCATCTCTAATGCATTATAATGGCCAGTATAAGAATTAATGGAGGGCAAAACAAGGCTTTATTCCACTGCATGCTACTTATTTTTACCACATTTGTCTAGCCAAAATGCCAGATATCTATTGTTCAGTTGGATGCACTAAATGATGAGGAGACCGGCCTGGGTTGTGCTTCTATAGTATCCCATCCGAGAAAGAAGACCTGAAGGGGAGAAGATTCTACATTCATGCCATTAGATGTGTCTCCATCACTGAGGAGGGAATAACTGAAAGGCAAACATCAAAGGGCGCTTTCACGCTGAAGTTCAGCAACCTAGTTCCTGGTTCCAAATTCCAAACTAAATAAGCATGGGAGATGCAAAGCTCGTAGATTAAACTCCACATGTAATATCAAATGAAACTGCATGGCCACCCCAAAACGATGGAGGGTGAAAAAGTCATTTTGTTAGTTACTGGGGGGATTGATCACAAACAAAACGGGATACAGCCTTTTATTTAGATTTAATTTATACTACTTGTGACATCTTTATAATTCATTAATAAATCTGGACAGCAGATTGATCTTTCATTTCCCACAGAATAAAGAACGATTTGATGCTATTGCACTAATAAGTGCTGGCAAGTTTCACCGCTGGCACCGGATATATCAAACAAAAGTACATTGGTTACCGATCGAATTTTCCAATGTAGAAATATGGAGAAACAAGCAAAAAAGGTATACATTAATGCAATTAATGTAATAGGATGGACAAAAACAGACATAGCTGTTTGTACATTTTTAAGCTTACATCCTGGCAGCAGTGAAAGGGAAGGGATTCTCCACAGGATATACACTATATGGACAAAAGTATCAGGATGCACCTCTTAATCACTGAATTCAGGTGTTTCATTCAGACCCATTGCCACTGGTGTATAAAATCAAGCACCTATTCATGCAGTCAGGTTTACAAACATTATTTCAAAGTGGAAGCATTTAGAAACAACAGAAACTCAGCCACAAAGTGGCAGACCACGGTGGGGTTGCTAAGTGCTGAGGCACATAGTGTATAAAAGTTGCCAATGCTCTGTTGATTGAATAACTGCAGAGTTCCAAACTTCCTCTGGCATTAACCCCAGCACACAAACTGTGCGCGGGGAATTTTATGGAATGGGTTTCTATGGCTGAGCAGCTGCATGCAAGCCTCACATCACCAAGTGCAATGCCAAGCCTCAGATGGACTGGTGTAAAGACCGCCGCCACTGGACTCTGGAGCAGTGGAAATGTGTTCTGTGGAGTGATGAATCACGCTTCTCTGTCTGGCAGTCTGGTGGACAAGTCTGGGTTTGGCAGATGCCAGGAGAACATTACCTTCCTGACTGCATTTTGCCAACTTTAAAGTTTGGTGGAGGAGGGAAAATGCTATGGGTTATTTTTCAGGGGTTGGGCTTGGCCCCTTAGTTCCAGTGCAGGGAACTCTTAATGCTTCTGCATACCAAGACATTTTGGACCATTCTATGCTTCCAATTTTGGTGGAACAGTTTGGGGAAGGCCCTTTTCTGTTCCAGCATATCTGTGCCCCAATGCACAAAGCAAGGTCCATAAATACACGGTTGGATGACTTTGGTGTGGAAGAACTTTACTTGCCCACCCCGTTGAACACCTTTGGATTGAACTAAAACAGAGATTGCAAGCCAGGCCTTCACATTCAACATCAGTGCCTGACCTCACAAATGCTCTCCTGGATGAATGGCCAAAAATTCCCACAGACACACTCCAAAATCTTGCGGAAAGCCTTCTCAGTAGAATCGCAGCTTCTATAGCTGCAGTGGAGGGACCAGCTCCATATTGATGCCTATGGATTTAGAATGGAGTATCATAAAAGTTCCTGTGGGTGTAATGGTCCGGTGTCCCAATACTATTGTCCATAGTGTATGTAGACATCGCCAAAGTGGAGTTCTGGCAGGGACTTTGCTGTTTTTAGCAACTGAAATACTGCGGCGGGTGTGGGTGCAGTTTGTTCTCATGTCCTTGTTTTTATTCTGTTGATAAGTGATCTAAACATCCGTTACTTGGCACAGATGGAAGATTAACCGACCTGTGCTACAGCTCTATGGAGCACCCAATGTTAGCCACCATTTTGGAAAGGTTTTTGCCCTCCAGGTCTCCGAGCCAGTCACGTGACTAAAACTTATGAATAATGCACTTTAGATACCTTCATAATGCATTGTATAATATGTATAATAAACATGGCTATAATGTGTTATGGCTTTTTATTAGGGCTGTCAAGCGATTAAAAAAATAATCAAATCAATTGCATGTTCTGTGATTAAATTAATCGCATACATCCATTTTTGCTGTGAAAGTATTTCAATTCAAATGAATTTTGGCGGATGAGTGCATCAATGAGTAATCAACATTATAGAATTTAAAGTTCCACATCTCTTTTATTTCTTAACATTATATTCACTGTTCTAGTGCAATAATGGTCATAAGAATCAAGAATATGATCTAATATGCTAAGAAATGGCACGGGTCAAAGGGCGCTGTCATGCCAAATTTCTTCCACCTGTGACGTATCGCTCAGCTGTTAATAATAATAAATAATAATACTTAATAAATAATAATACTTAGTAATACTAGAAATAATTTTATTCCTAGGTGCCTTTCTAGACACTCAAGGGCACTGTACAGTGAAAAGGCCAATGACAAATCTTTTAAAAATATTTGTAAATGTATTTTATCTAAGTAATAACCAATAAAACAGCTAAAAATGCGGTTGTCATCAATAAAACTTATTGCTGTTGAGCTAAATATCCATTAATAAACTAAAAAAATGTCGGTTGTACTATAGAAGCTAAATCCAAACGATTTCTTAATAATAATTAATTAAAAAATCACTTTTTAAAAACCATTAAGCAGTAAACATAGTTTTTTGATGCGAACTTGCTGAAGGGTAAGGGTGAACGTGAAACTTTCGCGATACCTAGAAACTTATGGGGTTCCTTGAAACTGCATCATCGCGATTGCATCATCGGCCTGACAGCTGAAAGAAATGTCACAGGCAGAAGAAATTTGGCATGACAGCACCACTGTATGCAATTAATCAGAGTATATTTTTAACATGTTATTTTTTCTGTGATTAATTAATCAAAATTAACGTGTTATTTCAACAGCCCTACTTTTTATACTGATGTATAGCTAAAGTATGCTTTATGAATGCATTATAATGTGTTATGAATGAGTTCATAGATTCTTATAGACATGACATCCATAGAAAGTGTTACTGTTCATTTTAGTTATAAAGAAATACTGGCTGCAGGCTTGTGTTTTAAAGACCTGGAGTTCAATTGCTTTAGTAATAGACAAAGGGTCATAGGTGAACCAATAGGAGGATATATGGTTGACCTTTGCCAAAACTGTCTCCCACAGTTCTAACCCTGCAGTAGACTGGGACAATGGAAGCCATCACAGGGGAAGCAGCAGGCCGGCGCCCTGCCATATCCTGCCTCCCAGATTCAGTAGGGCCATGCTGTATGTTTCACAGATTAGCTGGGTCACAATCTTCTCCCCTGCTGGTGGGAGTAAGCAGCTGCATGGGCAGCAGAGACACTGATACCGATGTGAACAGCAGTTTGATCCAAGAATATTACCCTTTCCCCATCCACACCCTATCACCGTGACAACACAGAGTCACACATGAGTTCTCCCCTCCACCACACCTTCTAATTAGTATTATTATGATACAAACTACAAACAGATCAGTCTGAGCTACTGGTCCAGGTTATTGTTGTCTAAATGCCTCTAATTATTCTGGCCACTGCATAAGAAACACAAGAGAGATGCTGGAAAAGTGGCCGGTGCCTCATGTAACCCGAATGGGCATCTACAAAATCATTATAATCCGAGTGTCAAAGGCTGCTTTTTTCTTAGTGAAAAGGAAATCTCTCACACCACTTTGTATATCAACAGAAATGCCAGTCTACTACAACCTGGCCATTATCCTCTGCAATGCTCTGGCTTCTCCTAAGCATCTGGCAACAAGGTTTGTGCCTGCGGTCTCTGTATCCGGAGATAGACAATAATAATGATGACATATGATTTGAGCTTTTAATATTTTATGGTTTTGAAAGTATGTTCCCTTGAAGAAAAACAAACTCGTACTGAATTCTTGTAAACTCCTGTAAAATAACTGGTTGTTTTCCACATAATTTTGTACTAAAACCATTTAATAGGTGGCACTCACCTAATTGCCAATGACACAGGCAATATGTACATTTACTCTCTCTCTAAATGGCTCTCGTACGTGGATGAACAGAAGAGGGCTGCTTATCTTCTCACTGTATCATACAGCAAGACGACACTCCCTTCTCAGCCGGAAAATGTTCAGAGGGATGTGGTGAGTGGTATACTACCATGTCATGCTACCGGCACCAATTAGCGGCGGTGAAGTTGAGGCACACGACATTACCCGTGGCAGCTGGCTGCCGACCAGCTATGTAAGGTCACCTGAACATTTAAGCATGAAACCGGAGCCTGTCACTGAGGAGAGGGGCGCAGTAGTCATTGACAGTGTGACTCTATAACTTTCGGAGACACTTAACCCTGACGTTATAGGATAGGATTCATTAGCCCATGTCAGATTTTCACTCCAGCATTTGGGATGGAAACAGGTACCCCACCAGACTGTGTTCCTTTGTGTTCTCCACCGTTATGGGAGCGGGATGTTAGACTATGTCCATTGTAGGCCTGTTTTTTCCATAATGTTTAGCCACTATGAATATAGCCCCCCCCACCCCCCAACACGGCAAGCATGGAGTGGGCTGTCTAGGTGAGGTAACCTGAGCCTGCGGGCTTTGGGGAAAAACCCAACTAGGCTCAACTGACCAAGGCTGTCAATTATTCAATGCATGTTAGTCCAAAACACGACCATCTTAACAATCCATTAGCCAGAGCAAATGCTGTTATTTGTTACTAAACTGCAGTGGCAAGATGCAGGATGTCAGCAAGAGGAATAAACTCTGATGGAACGCCAAGTGAATCCAACATTTTAGCATCACTGAAATTTTTTTTTGGTTGTGAGCAGTAATGCACCTTTTCATGAGTCTCCCTAAAACACATTAAGGTTGATTTCACAAGTACGACTCAATACACATTGAAGTTTTCATCATACAAATATGTCCTGTTATCAGAAGGGACCCATTCCTCCCTCCCAATTGACTAAGTGTTTCCCAATGGACCGAGTCAAATCTTGTTGTGTGTGTGTGTGTGTGTGTGTGTGGGGGGGGGGTGATCGGCTGTTTCTTCCAACTTAATTTTAGGAGGAAAGCAATGACCATCTGCTCTGCCTGGACAGTCCTGTCTACCCCCACCCCACTCCCCTTACTGGAAAAATCTAGATTTCACCCAGTTCAAAGCATCATTTTCATTACCCATGGCTGGCCAATCACAGCCTCTACTCCCTTCCAAGCAGGACCCAGCTCTGAGCTCTCCAGAGTGAGGGGTGTAAAAGCTGGGGTCTGCACAGCCTGCCACCCACGCCGCACTTCGGAATGCCGTCTGGCCACCCCCACCTTCCCTAACCGCTTACGAACAATCAGCGACACACCGCTCTCCCTCTGCCCCCCTCCAGAGGAATGGCTCCATTTGGCTGCAGCTGGACTGAAGCTTGTTCATCGCCTGTGTTCGTCTGCCTGCTGCCCCTGCCTGTGTAAAGACAAACCCTGGCACGACATGCCGGTACCCGTTCTGCGACCTTGAACTGCGATTCCGCAGCAGGACGGTTCAGACCATGGTTCAAAGCCCCTAATTATACGTCTACCGGGCTCCTAGTGTGCGATTTGGCTTGTGAGTTCCCTCCTGAAATCGCATCAATTATGCATGAAAACAGAAACTGCTCCTCACATCATTAAGCTGGCCCTTCAAATGGGCCACGGCAGCCGCCCCCCTCCCTGGGCCGGCCTGGAATGGGCCAGGCTCCCACGGTGCTGCAGGAGACAGCGGCGTGCTGCCCGGGGCAGCCGTGCCACCGACTCTGGGTGCCCGTATGAATGCCAGGGATGGTGCTGATGCAGGGGTGGGCGGGCGAACAAACAGGCGCTAATCTGAGCTTTGTAGATGAATATTCAGCGGCAGCTGCCTGGGAGGGGGAGATAGCAGGCGGGACACCGAGGGTCCTGCTGATAGGCCGGCGCCAACCCCACATGGGCACACCGCTGGCACCCAGCCCCAACCACCTTGCGGCTAGACTCACCAACGGGGGGGGGGGTCATTTGGGTGGAAACAGGGAGCTCAGAGTCAACTGTCCTTAGGGTGGGGGTGGGGCATGTGTAGGACAAATCTGCATGAAAGATGAACTGGCTGTCAAGGGAACATGCACAGGTGGTAGGAAGGGGGGGGGTGGTGGGCATGTGCCATCTGATCCGAGCACGGCTGACGATTCAGCACTCAGTGATTTGAGGTGCGAGTCTTTGCATGCCTGCCAAAGCCATTAAGGCTGGAACACAAGGTGTTGACATCCCCAAAGCACAAGGCTACTGGATGTTCTAACTGGGAGCAGGACGTAGCCCGGTCTGGTTTATTCGGACTACTGGTTCTCTTTCATTAAATTCACATGCATCAAATTCATGCTTACTTACAAACTTATCTGATCCACATAATCCATGGACTGAGTTTTGGAAATTTGCTCTTCACTGGCCAAATTTGGGATACTGGAATAAATCTCAGCATAATTTAAGGAAGCTACAGCTAATCATTTACAGAACTTAAAGACTTGCCAGGAGCTCGATTAGGAGAAGCAGACAGACATTGTTTAAAATGCTGCAGTCAGTCTGCCGGAGTTTAGTCACGCTGATGCTGGTGCAGCACTGCCGTAACGCCTGCTCACGCCTCTCTGATAAAAATGACCGTCAGTGGATGGACAACACCGCCCCTCGGACCATCAGGGTGGCCAAGGCACAGGGCAGGACCCGACTGTCAGTCAGCCAGGACCCGGACGTGGCTTACTAGAACAAACAGCAGCCCCCCCCCCCCCCCCCCCCCCCCCTCCCCCCCCACCCACCCCCCCACCCCCCCCCCCCCTAGTCCCACCCAATCTGCCGGGT
>JAAGVU020000025.1:958585-974130 GCA_011763525.2 Mormyrus iriodes
CCGTCGTCAGTGCGCCCGTACTCGGGCGTGGCTTATTAAAACAAACAGCCCCCCCCCCCCCCCCCCCGCCTTCCTCTAACTCCCCACACATGCACCAACACCGGCCCGCTAATTAGACAAACTCAATCTGCGGGGTCTGGCCTGAACTAATCCACCATCTTTTTTTGATCAAACGAATTTGTAAGGGTGGACACAGTGCCAGCGGCCGGCAGACCGATAGCAGGACACATTACTGAATAAACTGTTCCTCACAATGCCTCCATCATGCCCCCCTGGCCCCAAGAAACTGACGCTGATCGTAAAACATTCCATCCAATTAGGTAAGAATGTTTAGTGCTCTTGAAAAAGACATCTTACTTTGTACCCATCCAAATGATATTGTTGCCATATTGGTTGGTTACTCTATGCTGGTTATGCATAAAACTAGGGTTTAAATATAGACAGAGCCTGGCGGAGCCCAGCTCTGCCTCCTGATGTCCAAATTGAACCTTGCTTGAGTGCAGCTCCGCCTCCTTATGTCCAAATCACTCCTTGCCTGAGTGCAGCTCCGCCTCCTTATGTCCAAATCACACCTTACTTGAGTGCAGCTCCACCTCCTAATGTCCAAATCGCACCTTGCTTGAGTACAGCTCTGCTTCCTTATGTCCAAATCACTCCAGTGATTGCAGTACATTCATTTTTAGCTCAATGGTACTAAATTTAAATGGTTTTGTAATATTTGATGTAAGTATTAAGTCTGTAATATTTTTTTCTGCTTTTCTATCTTATGTTTTAGAAGTCTAAACCTTCAAATTTACTTTATGTGACTTACAGCATTAATTAAGCCCCCAGGAGGCTTTGCTGTGTACCTGAGTAAGGTTCTCTTCCCCAATGAGCATCATAAGTGAGCCAGACACATCACAGGCATCTGCAGAAAGCTGAGGGGGAGCCTTTCCAGTGACTCGCTCGGAAACCTTGTTATTGTTTTGTCAGTGCCCTGGCGGCAAGGCTGCGGAGGGGCTGACGAGGGCAGGCAGGCGAGCAGGACTGCTGCTAGCACTTTCCAGGGCTAATTAGGGCTTGCCACGGCGGGGGTAGGCAGGAGGGACCAGCTATACAGCACTCCTCCCCATTAGCGTGGCCTAATACCAGTCTTGCCCCTTGTCGTCAGCTCCCACTGGGGGGGTGTATATTAATCCCCCGGGGGAGAGCGAGTTGATACTCCACCCCCCTACATGTATCCCAGTGAGTTCAGGTCCCTGCTGGGCACCACTTAGCATTGCCCTAGGGTCCCCCCCCCCACTTTCTGCTGCATCCATGCTCCCAACGCTGCCCCCCTCCCCCCAACCCCTACTTCATCTTGCGGCTGGCTCAGTTAATGAGATGGGCTCCGGTGACAGGGTGTGTGTGTGTGGTGGGGGGGGGGGCTGTTTACCATTTAGTGTTTGGACCCATGTCCTAACAAATGGCGTGCTGTGTGGTGTCCGAAAGTGCGAGTATGACCATCTTCCAAGAGATACACAAGAGAACAGGCATGGAAGGACCGCACTCAGCCAGCACTGACTGCCACACGCCGGCGAGCCATCCTCATACAAGAGGTACAGCCTTTGATTAATGGCAGCAGTGGGCAGATTATTACTATAATCATTGTTATTGCCACGCCTGTCTGGCAGTTTGCAGAAGTGCCTTGGGGTAATAACCTTGCTCAAGGATACCAAAGCGGGGCCCCCTCCAGGGACTCGTAACCCTCCCACCTTCTGGGCACGAGGCCACATCCCTCACACTGTAACACCCCACACTGCACTCATGTCCACGACAGACATGCCCGACACTGACATTTCACACCTATTATGCTTATTTTACCTGCCGTTTGACGGCTTTCTTTATTTATAAAAGATCTGGGAAATTATACGCTTTTAAACCGTCAGTAGATTTCAACCAAATGACCTGCTGGCCAACAGAATTGCTCTCTAAGCTCAGGACACTTTTAATCGTTAAAATGGCCAGCTGCAGAAAAGAGTGATGTGTATTTCACCATTTGAAAAAAAACACTATGAAATTCATATAAAATACAAATGACTTCTGTATTCTGGAACAGTCCATATATATTTGTCAGGATCAACACCTTTACCATATTTACCCTGTAAAATGACACGTCAAACCCCGAAGCCTTACATAACATGAATGCATCCCATGAGATTTACCTGGAGCTGTCAGGGGTCCCCCAGCTCATATCCACTTACCTTTTGTTCCCGGTAGTCAGGCATGGCTTGCTGAGAGCCGCGGACACCCAACACCTGGTTCTGGTTCCTGTTCCATCACTAAGCTGAGGCCATTTGGTTCTGAATAGACGGGTTACCCCTGGGCTCCGCGACACACGATCTGCCCTGCTGTGGGGTTCGCTGCCGCACAGTATTGCACCATCCGCCCTGGAAATGCAGAGAATGAGGTTATTTTTCTTGCTCTTTCATTCTGTATGTTACGTCCTGTAGCTGTTGTGGGAAATGCAGGGTGTTTTGAACCTCCCACGACTGAGCAGGTAGAGCGCCCCCTTATGTTCCTTTGACAGGGCGACAACATGGAGGCCACCACAGCCCAACTTCTGCAGGAGGGAAGCATCCCGGACACAATCCTTAAGATCTGCCCAGCACTATTCTGAAAGCAATCAGCCCCCCCCCCCCCATGCTGCCCCTTTGCCCCCTTCCTGGGGCCATTTGTTCTTGGAAGGCTACCATGTGTCCTGCAGCCACAGTGGAAGGTTCTGGTGTGATGCCATAGTTTCCTTCAGCGGGGGCCTACTCCTCCCTTTGGCCCCCCGCCTCCGTTCCAGCAGCAGGGCAGGCAGGCAGACAGTGAACACCGTGTGAGTCTCGCCACTGCAACGTACAAACCGTGGTCTCGTTCTCTAATGATCTGCCAACAATTACAGCCTTTAGCCTGCTCGCTGCATGCTTGCCTTCTATTCTGCCGAAGCAGTAAAGCCTCAATGATGGCCAGGCCAGAGAGGTCTTACTTTTGTTGGGACATTCATTAGCACTCTGCACCTCTCACCTTTTCATTGCCAACACCTGGGCCAACACAGGGACGTTTTTACAATACTCCCATAATGTCGTGTGTAATATGATGATCCACCACCTATCAACAACGACACAAATAGAATCAGAACCAGACAGAATTGCTTTTGAAAAACAGCCAGACTGGATCTCTAGGTATTTTAAACAGGACAGCCTATCAAAATCTGTGTGAAAGCTCTGCTGGCCGAGTTCCTAGAGATTGTTTGCAAAACTTCTTTTTCCTGACAGTGAACATTCTCCACTTTATTCCGGGAAATAAGGCAATCAAAACTTTCTTCCTCCTTCATGGCACTTTACTGGTGCCATCATTCAATAAACAAATCCCAAACGTTACAGTGTAAACACGTCTCAACAAAAAATATGCCACACGCCCTTCTGGTTTAAGGTTCTTTATTTACCGAAACGTGCCAAGGCCCAAACACTGACGACAACAGCCCAAACTATTTACGGTTCTGTTGGTCTGTGCCCATATCAGTCTCCCTCTTTGGTGCCTACTTCCCTCTTTCCTCATTGGCTGGCTCAGGGACAAGGGGGTGGAGTCAGCTGGGCGACCACTGCTGCCCCTCCTGTCCCGCCCAGCACCCAGATGCCTGGCACACCAGCGAGCACCTGTTAGAGGGCTTTTTAATATGCAAATTGTAGTGAAGCAAGTGCCATGTGGTCATTACATTTTAGGCCTTTTGCCACTTGTCACTCTGCACCTGCAAACATCAATCCCCATGATTAACAGTTTATCTGGAATCCTCAACATGAAATACTACATGTGTATATGTGTGTTTGGGGACCAAAAAATGTGACAATTTACCTCACACACAGAATTAAATTGAACTGCTCATTAGCAACCTTGCAGATGGGCCACAATGAAGCTGAGATCCCAAAATGCCTACTGTGCTGGGAAGTTAGGTACCTTCCAGAAAGTATTTTCCCAGCAAATAACTTGCATTTTCTCTTTTGTCCCCAAGATATAGGACAATTGGGATTTGCCACAGGAAACGATGACATCATGTTCTGTTTTACGTGGAAGATATTCAGGTCTAGCATGTTCTTTGAGAAGTTTCCCGTAAATCTTCTTGCACATGTTTTTAACACCTGTTAGGTGACTAACTTCCTAAAGATGAAGCCAGAATAACCCACTTGGAAAGTGCAGATCCTGACATCCAAGTTGTCTGAAATTATGAATCACAGTGAGCTACGGGTTTCTAGCGACTAAAATCACATTCACCACAGCCGCACCGATTGTAACAGCCAGCTGTCAAAAATATCAGCCACAATGAAATTATAGTGGCTAAAAATGATTGACAACGGCTACCAGAACCACATATTCTGGCAGAGAAAGTAGTTTTTCAAGACCAAAACTGTTCTCTCTCACTGCCCCTAGAGACCAGTGAATCTCCATGTCAACACGACTGCTGGCAAAACTTCGGGGAGACATGGGGCTGCAGCTGAAGGTCGGCCCTCAGCGATGCCAAGGGGACGGCTGCGGACTCCAACTCTGCCCGGCGCTCTGCCCAGCACGTGGGCAATGCACTCTGCCCTCTTTAACGTCTGCCATCCCAGGGGAGTCAGGACATACATCAGTTCTTTTAGGGATGGTGCCAGGGATCGCGGTCAGTGTTTGAAGGCGCCGGGGGGGAGGGGCTGGCAGGCCCTATCTGCCTTCCGCTACCTTGCTCTCTCTGGCAACACCGAGGGCTCTTGGCAACTGATCTCCGTATCCCCCAGAAAGGAGCCCTGTGTTTTTTATGCTACCCCCCCATTTGCCTCCACATTTGCCTATTACACCCAGTCCCGCTAGCAGATCGCAGGGCGACACGCCGGAGCAACAAGGTTTCATCACAAGCCCCAAACAGAGGATGTTTATTCAGGTACATCCTCCATCGCGGTGGTGGTGAGGATTCCGCTGCACAACTCACCTCCTGACCAGTGGAGGGGGATAGGGGCTGGGGGGGGGTGGATTCCCAGGCCGGGAAATCCAGAGCTGTGTCTAGCAAGTGATCATCCTTTACATGGACACGTTATCTCACCATTTCAGGGTCAAATGCAATATTAGGTGTGCAGGGTTTTTTTTCGGTACTGTTCACACACCAGTGCATGTCACATTCCTGCAGTGGAAAATCTGCATTCCTTGCAATCTCAAGTCTCAGCATCAGTTCTGCCAGGGAACAGGGTTTCCTCGGCACCCCTGAATGACACTTCTGGATGCACCATTACATGGCAGCCATTTCCTACAACAATCAGCACTGTGGAGAGGACACCCACACGGGTTTGGAGGAAGCCTGACTACCATGTGACAGCAAACCTGCCCCCCCCACGATGACTGGCAGGTCCCCCATCATTGCCTTTGGCTTCCTGCTCGCCCGGTGAAATCGAGTGCGATTTACAAACAGCCCTTTCCACCAATTATCCCCCGCGCTCCCGTTTCTTCCCTTAAACAGCTGCCATTGTTGCTTTGTTTTGTTATTTTAACCATTTCCTCACTCGTTTCCGCCAAGGTTCCGTAGAACCGCGGAGATGTTGTACTTCATCGGGTAAACGTGGGACCGAAATGGCCCACAACCCAATGAATCCTGTGTTGTCTTCTCACGAGCGAGAGCTGGGGGCCTGTACCTCGGCTGTGCTTTTCAGGAGAATTTCCCTGATCTCTGCCGCATGGCAAGCACCACATAACCCACAGACGTCAGCTCTCTGCACACACGGGCCACCCCAGTGCAACACTCTATGCCACCATTTCCCAACTCGTTCCTCGGGGACCTACAGACAGTCCACGTTTTTGCTCCTACCGGGAGCTGGGAGGGAACAAAAATGTGGACCGTCTGGGGGTCCCTGTGGACTGGGTTGGGAAACAGGACTCCAGGCTCTTTTGGCCCCATTGCAGTCCTGAACATACTGCTTAGCACCTGACCCACTTTTCCGTAACTTAATTGACTGAATGATGAGGCCACACCCCCCTCCATGACTCTCAGGTATTTATCCTTTGCCATAAATGATTAATCCAAACCAGTGGCTGCCGATGAATGGGAGGGAGGTCACTGCCGACGGGCTGCCGCGTGCTGACCATGACCCCGAGGTCCGCATGCCTTTGCTGGCACACGCTGAATTATTAACAGCGGGCTGGATCTCGTGCTGGCCCTGCACTCCACCTGAAGGGGGGCCATCTGGCCCTGCGGCATGCTCCGCCATTAAATATTCATTCCCCACTGAATATGACGGGCGCTGCGCTGCCGTCGCTAATCTTGTTAACCTGGGGAGGGAGGCAGGAAGGATGGGCAGGGGCTCTGTGATACCAGGGCTGTAATTAATAGGTTATGAAAGCAGATGGACCGCACGAGACGACTGAGTCATTATAACTACCCACCGCCCACCCCGACTGTGCCACAACTCCTTCCAAAGAGGGTGAAGGGCCGCCTTTTGCGATCAACGGTGATGTTCCTCACACATCTACTGGGGTAATGTGTTGCTGGGTTCCTAGGCGAACGGTGACCTCTTGGAAGCCTCTCTCTGATTGCTGATAACAACCCATCCATTTCAATGGCCGATACGTCGTAATGGGACTCCTTATTGTAATTCCTCAGCTCCGTAACTTACGTCCAGAAAACCCCGAACACACTAACCAGGAACATACCCTACATATGCCTCTCATTTTGGCCTGAAATCCCTCTAAATTTACCGCCTCCTGAATCGTCTGCGTTTATCAAGCGTCACCATAACCCTCCTCAGCTGACAAAATTGGCATTTAACATTCCTGATAAATAAAATGCACATTATTTGGCACCGTAGCGCAGAAGTCATAGTGCGAAAGGTCTCCAAATTCGCCTGTTTGTACAGCTGAGTATTTTGCCAAAGCTTTTTTTAAGCACCTGGCTTAAGAGCAGGACAGACGGATCCTGGGACTTCAGTGTGGAACGTTGAGGAGGCACATCCAGTTTTTAAACCAATGAGCCTTGTGAGAACAGATGCTCTCCTTGAAGGAGCTAATTTAATTCGTAAATAATTAATATTAATATGACTTCATTAGTTATTCGTTAGGGCAGATGCACAGCGACACGCACAGAAATTCACTCTCCAGAGCTTTGTTCCTTGCGCTCGTGTCAAACCCACGCCAACATCTTTAGCTGTATTTGCAAGGAGGCGTAGTCTTCTGTGACGATCTTAAGAACATTGACCAATTGTAATAAGGACATATTATCCTCTTCAGATAAAAAAAGGCAAAATCCTGTGAACGACATGTTGCCTTGCCATGGGGTGCCAGCGTTTCAAAGCCCACCCGCCAAACCACCGACCTCCACCCACCCTCCCAGTGGCATCACACCCAGACTTCGCAGTGGCTGGTGTTGACACACCTATCTTCCCCCATTACACAGAAGACAGCTGGGCCACATTATTCACAATAAAAATCCGTGTGATGACTGCTGACCCCTAGTGGTCAGAGAGTGGCATTTTGGCTCCTGTTACGGTAGTGCGTTTATCCTGTGAAAACTAGAGGCAGATAAATAAATAACGAAGCTGCAGGTTCATCTGTCATGTAAACAACGTGAGCGGGACATGGAAGACACTTCCCTCAACCTGTCCTCTCATCTAAGGATTCGCAGGTGGACCAGGACTTCTCCTAAGGGATACACTAGGAATGTCTCATCCGGAGAGTGACGTGGTTGAGCTGTCCTGCTTTCTTACACATACCCTGTGTGCCAGAAGAATGGAGGCAACAAGGAAGAATGTTGTTTAGAAGAGGCCGGGGCAGTCACATGACCTCATTTGCCATCACTGAGACCGGTGATTATAACAAAATGCTGAAGAGGGTGTGGGCAAGAATGGTGCAATCAGGGGAACTGCAACGCGCCCCCCCCCCCCCAACTCAATCACTTTGATGATGGATAATCGGAGAGGAGGCCTGGCCGGCTCACAGTTGAATATCGGAGACGGTCCTGTGAGGCTCCAGGTTTTGCGCGGCACA
Source organism: Mormyrus iriodes (assembly GCA_011763525.2). NCBI lineage: Eukaryota > Metazoa > Chordata > Actinopteri > Osteoglossiformes > Mormyridae > Mormyrus > Mormyrus iriodes. The sequence continues at coordinate 966,590 of JAAGVU020000025.1, forward strand.
GGCCAGAGAGCGGGAGGTGTGCACATGTAAATTATCTCATCACTTTAATTAACAATTCATAACATCCTATTAATTATGGACCAATTTGTAACCCGACACCAGCGGGGAAGGCAGGCTTCAGGGTTGCCTAGGAACAGTGACCCATTTTAAGCGCCACCCCTCTCGCTCCATTGTTACCGGTAACTCGAATCTGTGGGGTCCGGCGGGTGTTGGGGCCCCAGTATTGTTATAGAAAGTAAATAAGCCCGGACCATATAATAACATTTGTTTGGGTTTTGATCACAAAGGTTAACAAGTGGGGTGATGAATAATACACGTTGCCCTCGTGTTTGGTGACCACAGCGGCTTGCTGACACCGAAGAGGGACATGCTGTGTGTTCCTGCCGGGTGTCCAGCCCTAGTTCCTCCGGTGCTCGTTTACAACACCCGGGTCCTATTTTGGTCACTTTACAAGCAATTGCTTGAGGAAGTTTGTAAATGTTGGGGGGGGAAGTTACTCAAGGAGAACTTAGTTGAGCTTCAGTAGGACATGTAACCCCCCCCCAGCATGGTCAAAGCCAAAGTGGGTTTGCGTCCGGCCGCTTCGAACAGTCTGAGTGTGCTGGACTCTAGAGGGGCATCCTGGCTGAAAGACAGAACACGGGATGTTACATGCACTTCTGTGGCGTGGCTTATCGTGGGCCGTCCAGGATGCTGCCACGGTGTGAACATCTCCTCTGCTGCTTTTCCTCCATCCCCCTTCACCCAAATCGTGCCCCATCGTGCACGTAGGCCTGGGAATTCACTGGGAATCACTGCGGGGACACGGACGCTCAGCGTCCAGGAAACAACGCGTACACCAGCTATAGATAAGCAGCGGCTGTAGCTTAGAACCGGTTTATGACCTGGGGATACGTTTCCGACCCCACATTAAAAATAACTTTGGGGGGGTATGAAAAGGTACAACAATCGGCACTGTGGAGAGGACACCCACACGGGTTTGGAGGAAGCCTGACTACCGTGTGACCGATCTTCAGTTCCTTCCTCGCCGGCCTGAGAAACAGGAAGCAGAACTTGTGATGCATTATTGTGACGGACAGGAAATGCAAGGTCGCGAAGACTCACCCCGCCCTGTTCACGGCCCAGCAAGCTACAGCGGCGGAGGGGGGGGAACAAAGCAGTCCATGGTGGAGAGCTGTCATGAAACGTGACAGAGGAGCATGCCCCCCCCTCGCGCCCAGCCTAATGCGGCCTGCATCCCTAACCCCGCCCGAGCTCCCTCACGGATGCGCTGACATCGCCTGCATCCAGCATCTGAGGACCTGATTGCAAAGGGTCCGCTTTGTCTTCCACTTCGTTCTAATTAATTAAAATCCCATTTAATCTGGTTCATGCTTTCAATTAACGCTGGCAGATGGCCCAACACGCCTGTGTTGAGATAACCACGGCGATAACGGCTGTTAAAGGCCACGCCCCCTTCTCTCGCCAGCCTCCCGTGTTTTGCCATCTCAGGTTCTGTTTCGATACCAAACGGCCCGTTCTGCTCTTTTGTCCACAGCTTTGGTTTGGTCTCTCTGACACAGCGGCAGACTGACGCTGTGCTGATCCATCCCAGTGGTGTAGCGTTGTGAGAGCTCGCTGGTTCACGGACCCCTATGGACCGGCTGTCCCATTAATCACACCTGGGGCACTGCTAACCCAGTGAGAAGCCCCCATGCTTGGGAAATGTCCATAATGGCTTTTCCAGTCATCTCTCGACAGGACGGCCCTCCTTCCTTCTTAAAGTGTTTACTTACTCCAAATTAAGAGGGTAAAGAACCTATCCATCTTATTCTTTCAGCCCTTCAGATTTAACCCCCTAGTAGGCTAAGTGTGGGGACTTACACCCAAATCTACCACGGCTTGGAAACCATTTACTACGTGCAGCTTCCCACAAACATGAGGCAAATCCATACACAGCCTTTAGAGTAAACGCTCCCACCCAGACACCCCAAAAGATCACGCTTAAAACAACAGGCGCAGCCCAGCTTTAACACTCTGTAACAGCTAGCCCGCACCCCTGTAGCTCCAGTGAATAATTTATGCGAATGTATTCGCACATGACGCAGGCCGCGACGCATGCATAATGATCGCTTGGAGCGGGCGGGCAACCAATCCGGCAGCAAGGATACAGCATCTCGCTCCAGGAGCGAAGCAACCTGAAGTCAGCGTGCCGCGGAATGATGCCCTCATTACCAAGTTAAATCTCACGTTTATTGCCGGCTCAGGCTACCTAATTACTCCCACGCGCCACACTGTAGCCGCAGATCTGCCCGTGCTTGTTCAGCAGAACTGGGGGCACGCATTTTATTTTTGAAAAAATCAACGCTAGTTAAATTAAACGTGAAATATATTTTAATCCACAATCACTGGAAGCTTTCTTCTGGAGCCAAATAAAACCCACAGACACTCACACAAAAAGCATAATTAAAGCAAGACTAATGGATGTTTATTTTCAAACCTGACTGGTAATCTATCCTCCAGTGCAGACTGTTTGAGCAGGAAATTCTGTCAAATGCTCAATCCAGCTGTCAGAAAGTCAAATGAAAAAAAAACAACAAAAAACTAAATCCAACATGTCACCAAGCACTAACTCATCAAGAAAAAGTCTCATAACTCAACAATGCCATCTAATGGTCAGTCTCAACATTACAGCCCGCATCCATAAACGGGCATGAAAAATATGCGTCGCTGATACTGAAGAAGGGCTCATTTCTCATAACAAAAAGCAATAAACAATCAAAACAGCACCCCCAGGATTTTAGCGATTCATTTAGCTGACTTTGTTAAGGGATAACTGAGGGGGACTTTTCTGGAAGAAGTGCCCCCTTCCAAAACACACAGCATTGTCAGGAGCAGCTCCTACGTGAACACCCTTGGGAATGGCTCCCCCAACACCCCCCATCCAGGCTGTGGGGGTCTCTATGGCAGTAGGTGGTGGGACCAGGGTCATCTCTGCAGGTCCACCCCCCATCCTGGGCTTGGACGCACCGGAAAGCTCCACAGTGTCATCTGTGGGCATGTGGAAAGCCAGTCCTCTTCCGATGGCAAGATAGGGTGTGGGGCAGCCAACCGCCTCCATCTGCGATGGCCCCCTCACTGGCTTTGCCGCAGTCTCCAAGAGCCTGGGGGTGCTGTCCTCCTTCACCAAGGTCGGAGCTGCGTCAGACTTTAAGCCGACATTCCAGTCTTTGGAGGCCTTTTCAGCTGACCCAGAGTGTTCAGATCCCACAGGCAGGGCTGCTTGGTCGAAGGGGGGTACAGGGCTGTAGCGCACCAGCAGGCCATCGCGTGTGAGAGGGTACCTGTCCAGCGCCTTTTCCTGTCGCTCCAGCTTGGCCTGCTCCAACTTCTGAAGCTCTGGGGGGAGCTCTAGTCCAGTGGACTGTACCACAGAACCGGGTACAAAGTTACAGCTGGAAATACTCTTTACTAGCAAAAAACACCCCCCAAGTTCCTGGCTGAATTACTGACACATTACATACGTATTTTGTTACACTGTTTGTGAAGCAGGTGTTTTTGTTTGAATTTTTGTTTGAAGGTGTTGTTGTCTTGAATTTAGGTACCACAGCATTTTCCGGTTATTGAACTAGTTCTCTTGTAAGCCCTTAACTACCACAATACAAAGTTGCACCATTACATCTGTGAAATGATTCTACAACTAGACAAGTAGGTTTTATTGTTCTTTGCTTGCGAATGCTCTGTTCCGTTAGCTGAATTATTTATAAATGACACTGAGCAACAGTATCTCCCAAATAAACACTGAAAATAAAGTTTGTGGAAACAGGCGATTTTTTTTTTTTTGACATTAACTATATCCACACTTCTATTAAACGCTGTGATCCTGCTGCACCAATGCACACAAATCTCAGTGCAGCACCAATATAATGTTGATAAAACATTAATACAATGTTAATGAAACACCATGGTGCCTGCAGGCTAAATGGAGCTGTGCGGAATCCTTCAGGGATAGGGTTACCATAGTGATCAGCCCGGGGCCTCCCCTACCGAGCCAATGTCCTGAACTTGGATGGCATCCTGCCTGCTGTGCTCCAGGTATGCGTCCACCAGGTCGGTGTAATCGGACAGGAGGGCATCGAGCAGCACCAGGCGCAGGGGCTGCAGGTGGATTACTGACAGGGCCATCACTTTGAGCAGGGGAGGGGGGCAGGGCCGCAGGAACCACACCTCCCTGTCTTCCTAGGCATGCACACACACACAGAAAGAGCCGCAGTCAGCGCTTCGCTCACCCTCCTGGCACGTGCCATCCACCATGGTCACCTTGGCCAGCTGGTCCTTGATCTTCAGGGGGGACAATCGTGAGGGCGCCACCTTCAGGTGGAGGCCCACAACCTCCTGCAGAGTGCTGACCCGCTCTGGGAGCAAGCCGCCTGTCTCCATGTGGAAGTGCAAGACGTCCGCGACCTAACAGCGATACGTGGCACAGGGCAACAAGCTGAGAGTAACGTAAGGAAGGAGCGAGTGTAGAACATAGTGCAGAAGAACATCAGCCAAAACACCACTGACAATTTTTCTCTCTCATATTTTATTTAATTTTCACTTGATACGACTTTTTTCCTCTTGTTAATAGTGTTCATCATGTCCAATGGTGTCTCTGTCTATCTGTGCAGTTGTAGCAGAAGCAATTTCCCTCCAGGATTTAAAAAGTTTTTTCTGATTCTGATTCTCCGGAAGCACCGTGTAACGGCACCTGCGTGTCGAAGATGTTGGTGAGACTGACACTGTACTGAGCCAAGAGACAGGATGCCATACCCCGGCAGTCATGCGTCACCTAGCAAAAATAAAGCCACAACACCACGTAAAACTACTAATATATGGGCCTACAGAAACTGAAGCATGATAGATAACCTCCAGTCTGCGTTCCTCACTTTTAAAATGTGCTTATTCTCAAGAATCATGGACAGGCCATTCTTGAAAGCTCGGGCTCCAAGCAGCAAGATGTCAAAGAGGTAGACCTTGTCCTTGGTTGCGATCTGAAAGACAGACAGGATACAGCAATGGGGAGAGATGTGCCCCCCCATACCTTCACGTCGCCCCATACGGGAGGGGCGGCTCACCTGAAGCCAGCAGAGCCTGGCGTGTGGGAACGCCCCAACTCCATCAGCTGCGATCCCGATCACCTGCTGTTTGCGGATGTGCATCACCTGACGGGGAGGGGAGGGGGAACCACTCGCATCATGTGACACTAAAGATGAAGCTCTCCAAACTAATATGGGCAACATAAAGAAAAAGAAAAAAAGAAACAAGATCATTCGATTTCATCGAGCGTCCCCTGTGACCCTGACATCCGAGGCGTGACTGGTGTTTGCTTGGTACTGCTTCCACTTTTAGGTCTGACCCCGATGGGATGGGAAGTGAGAGCGAGGTTTCAGTTCCTAGAGATACTCACGGCGGGGTTGAACTTCTCGTAGAACTCGTCGACCACCACAAAGTCCACATACTCGCCGTCACCCTCGTCCTCACCTGGGCACAACAAATTCTTACTTTCAAGTTAAATTTAAATATGCATTTCAAATAAAGAACTGGACTAAACAGCGTGCTACACCGAAATTAAATGACATTTCTGCTAAATTGGTGAAAGGGTGGAAGCTGGTATTGTCGTGTTTATTATCAATGCCATTTGTGATACGTAGGAAGTACTGACAAAAGACCTTCCACCAGGAAGGCATTTTTTTTGCCTTTGTGTGCAATGCAATCTGCATACCGGCGAGCCTTTAATAAAAGAGAGCGGTGAAGACCTACCCAGCTTCATAATTTTCCTGTAAGGCTGAAACTCGGACACCGTTATCTTGCCCTTGTCCGCGTCACCGGCCCCGCTACGAGGGTTCACACCAAACAGTTAATCATGTCAGCTTAAAATGCTGCCTCTATGGCACAGCCGTAAATTACGCTGTGAAGTATATGCATACCCATTTTCACACTTTGGAGCGGGTGGGACTTCAACTGGAAAGTTAAAAAAAATATATATATATACTGCATTGCTTTAGATAACTTTTTGACATTAACTTTTACTTTTATATTTAAATTATACTAAATATATTGGAATACAGCGTCATACGTGAGCATTTAATATAGACTAAATCTTGCATCAACAACTGTATAGGGTGAGCATTACAGGACGTTGTACCTAAAGAGGTACTATAACGTAATAGGGATATTTAAATTGATCACCGTTTAAAATTTCGCGACCAAAGAAAAGCTTCATCCCAGGGAATTTTCTGCCAGTTTGGAAATCAACAACTGGGGAAAAACACACAGCCAACTGATCATGCATTGAATACGTATAACGAATACTGGAAAACGCGCCTGCGGCGTGCCATTAACAGCCAAATAAGCAGGGACACGCTCTGTAAGCGGCCCGCTCACCGTCCTCCAGAATCAGCGTTTTGTTCAAGTTGATGCGCCGTACGGTGCCAACATATACGGCGGACTTTAGGGTGATTTTTAAACGCTTATTTTTAAAGCTTTCCAAGAATTGGTAATCCTCCATTGTGGACATCATACACCTTGTCTACTTTTGGTTGATTTGAGTTAAATCAGTGGAGGCGCCTTGCAGTCCGCAGCGCTGTTTAACTAACCGGAAGACGCCTGCCAAACACGTGTGCAGTGCGGCTCAGTGAGGCGGCAGAGCAGCGCATCCCATTTAAGAGAAACCCTAAAATGCGAAACATGACTGACTGTATGACAGTCTCCTCACCAATATATCACAATAAATAAAGTACCCGGATAAATAAAAATTTGTTAAAATGTTTTAAATGTATTTTTGATAGATGTTGCAAAATAAAATATTACAACTGTAAACCCTGCGCGAATCACAAACATTCAACAATATTTAGGTAATTTCCAAGATCTCCATTTTGCATCCTATCTCATCCCAGGTCTAGAAGTTTCTAACACCAACCAAAAAGACACATTTTACTGGGGCACCTTGTGTAACCACACGTGCATACAACACCCGGGATCAGTGTATGTCTTACACCACAAATAGTCACTTGCAGCATGAAGGAAACCGCACAGCCCCACAGAAGACTTGTGTTTCCTGTGTAGCTGTATGAGTCTGTACAGACTCGCACAACACAAACGTACACAATGAGTAGAATGCATTGAAACGAAGCAGGCCAGCCTAGGTTAGGGGCAAGTGCACTAACACATACATCTAATTAATTAAAGTCTGTTTCATTAAACCCAATTAAGTATTTTTCTTTTTAAAATGAGAGACATGAATGGTAAAGTAAACATGAGAGAGGTGATTGCAAGCATGGACGTCGTTAAGTCCAACCACTGAAGGCTGTAACTACAGCCCCGAGTATTTTAGCCCCAATGCCAATCTTCCTTCAAAAAAGAAAAAAGTCAAGCCCCAGGTGAACTTGACTTAGCCCCAGATCTTTGCAATAGCTAGAACCTCCCCTGTCTGCGAGTTGTGAGGTCATAAGAACATAAGAACATAAGAAATGTACAAACGAGAGGAGGCCATTCGGCCCATCAAGCTCGTTTGGGGAGAA